>UESW01003998.1:635146-901796 GCA_900491605.1 Calamus simplicifolius | reverse complement strand
CGCCGGGATCCGTCCTCCGACTCGGGCGCGGTCGATCCTCAGGGAATGGGGTGCGACGGACCTGCAAAACAGGAAGCCCACACGCGGAGGGACGCCGGGGATGGTCCTCCGCGGAAGGCCCTCCGACGCTCAAGTCAGTGAGGAAGGAATCGGAGATCAACCAGACAATGGGGAGGTGGATCTCTCCGGAAGACCTCTCCAGGGGGCGGCCAATCGGGAGCTCTAGGAGGAGCAGAGCACCGACAAGCTGCCGGAAGAGAGGAATGACTCCAGAGTTTTTGCGCGTCAAGAGTCGCGTACCTGAGGGAATCTGCCAATCTGACCTTTATAGACTGTCACCTGGGGACTTGAGCATCTTCTGGAAGGTACTGAGGTTGTTACGATACGGGGGGAGACAGAATCAGGCCGTTGTGGGGCCATTAGAATCCACGCCTTGTCTGTTAAGGGATCGACGGCTGAGAGAGCTCCTTGATGTCTTGGGATCTGGGCGAGTAGACCTGAGGCGGTTACGATAGGTCTTAGGCCACGTCTTAGCATGACTCCCTGCCTAAGGTGCTACTCGGGTAAGCTTGAGCTCTCCCGCATCAGGTTCCGCGGAGGTAGACGTCAGGACGTGGATCGCTAGGTAGTCGCGGGCTACGGAAGCCCGGAAGAGGCCGAACTACGGAGGCCCGGAAGGGGCCGAGCTAGGGAAGCCCGGAAGAGACCGAGCTACGGAGGCCCGGAAGGGGCCGAGCTAGGGAAGCCCGGAAGAGACCGAGCTACGGAGGCCCGGAGGAGGCCGAGCTAGGGAAGCCCGGAAGAGGCCGAGCTACGGAAGCCCGGAGGAGGCCGAGCTAGGGAAGCCCGGAAGAGGCCGAGCTACGAAAGCCCGGAAGAGGCCGAGCTACGGAAGCCCGGAAGAGACCGAGCTACGGAGGCCCGGATGAGGTCGAGCTACGGAAGCCCGGAAGAGGCCGAGCTACGGAAGCCCGGAAAAGACCGAGCTAGGGAAGCCCGGAAGGAGATGGTAGGAGGAGGTCAGCCTTAGCCGCCTTGCACGGATATCAATGCAATGACGATTTTACCCCCCAACAGGATCTATATGAATTTTAGAGCCACCTTATCTTCTTTTTTTACTTTTTTTATCTTTTAAAATTATAAAATATATGGATCTAAGGATGAAAAAAATGAAAAAGATAACGAAATATAGGATTAGCTATATTCAAATGGACTCAAGTCTACCTATATATATATATATATATATATATATATATATATATATATATATATATATATATATATATATATATATGAGTGTGTTTTTTTTTGTTGTTGATTAGATCTCTATTTAAATTTGCATTAGTTGATAAAATATGCAAACCATAATATGAATTATTGAATATAATCTATATCTAAAATGTTTATGCATAAAAAATGATATGATTTTGAGGCTCTTCATTTATGCATTAAGTAGTTAAAATTTATGTACTATATCCAATGTACTATCTCATTTAATCACATGATTTTTAGCTAGATCATAAATATTTTAGAGATAGTAAGTATATTTAATAGTTTAGATCATCAATAAACCCCATCATTAATCTATTCAAAATGCATCAATCAAAATTCAAACCCAAAACCTTTAGTTAATGGAAAAAGAAACATGACCACTGGATCAAGCCATGGTTCCTCTCATGTAATTTTGCGGCTATTCTTTGTATATGATCCATTGTAGCAAAGCCATAGTTGTAGATTATGAATCATTCATCACAGACACAGAGGCAGAATCTGCATACGAGACATTCGTGATATCTAATTGAAGACCAAAGAGAAATATGGTATTATTAATAATAGTAATAAGACCTTATTAAAAAGAAAGATTGAGACTCAAAGAGATATATAAATTGTTAGTGTTTCCTTTTATGTGGCCCATGTGGATATATGATTGATTTATCATTTATTTATTCTAAATGATAATTATGATATCTGATTTTATCATATATTTAAATTTAAGTGATAATGATGGTTTAATAAAGCTAATTTTCTATTGGTTTATCTTTGGGAAGTTGTTATCTGATAACCTCTCTTTGATAGAAAAAGAAACTTATCGTATTATCAGATTGGTCCTCTCTCCTATATATAAGTCTGTTTGACCATCAAAGCAGATACGGAAGAGAATTAGGAAGAGAGAGAAACTCAATCTGTCGTTAACCATCTCTCGTTCCTCGTCAACGAATCAACGAAGAACGAATATCAATGGATCAAGGTATGCATTTTTTGTTTATGTTTTCATGTAAAAATCATATATTCTAAGATCTTGGCCATTATATTTATTAAAGAAGATCCTTTAATGGATATTACATATGGTATCAGAGCCTTGATTAAAGAATTTATGATTTTTATTATGAATGATTATTTTATATATATTTCCGTTATTATGAATAAGGTGATTAGAATAAGATAGTGGTAAGGTGTTCGAATCATTGTTTTTCCCCTATTTCCTCCTTTTGATCTTTTTGCTCTTCTGAATTAAAGAATAAAGAAAGTTTCCGCACGGAAGGGCACACGGAAGCAGAAATCATGTAAAGTTTTTTTTTGTCATTTTTTATTTGCTTCCCATGAAAAGCCCACGCATGATCTTTGAGAATCTGGTGTGGTGGTTAAGTTTTTTTTTATTCGTTTTATTTGCTTCCCATGAAAAGCCCATGCGTGATCCTTAGGAATCTGGTGTGGTGGTTAAGGTTCAGGTTCAGGTCACAGGTTCAAGCCTCCTTAATGAAATCCTTTTTGCGCCATTGAGCTTTCTCTCTCCCTTAATGAACCAGGGACGCGATGTGAGCTTTCTCTTTCCCTTAATGAACCAGGGACGCGATGTGAGCGGTGTCGTGTATATATATAAAGATAAGAGGTTACGTGAGGCTCTTTATGAAGAGGAAAGTTATCCACACTGAAAGAAATAAATAAAAGTAACAGGGCATGAAGAGGAAAGTTATCTACACGAAAAGAAATAAATAAAAGTAATAAGGGCATGAGAGGAAAGTTATCCACACGGAAAGAAATAAATAAAAGTAATAAGGGCATGAAGAGGAAAGTTATCAACATGGAAAGAAATAAATAAAAGTAAAATAAAATAAAGGCTAACGGTGATTCAAACCTATAAACAAGGGGTTACAATTTTACCAATCTAATCCTTAACAATAAAGATGAAAGCTGAGGATATTTCTCCTGCAAGAAGATACTTTTGAAATTTATGTTTTGACTTTTAATTTATGATATTAATGTTTTAAATATATATATATATATATATATATATATAATAGTAAAATTATGTGGGTACACTTAAGTCTTTAGTATTCACGCAAGATATTATTATTAATTAAATTTGATGTCTATATTATAATTTGTTAGTCACCAAAGTGGTCAAATTTGAAAGTTTATAGGTATCAACTTTAATTAAATAATTTAATTACTCATAATTATGTGATGCTTATAAATGAATGACATAATTGTTTAATTGTTATGAGTATATTGAAGTTCATTGATTATAAATATTTAAGGGTCACCCAAAGGTTGACTAGTCATTTTATAATCTATAGACATGATATGGTTAATTAATATGCTTGGTTAGGTATGTTTAACATATCCAAAGATAGCAAACATATCTAATTTGAGTATATATAATTGCCAAGTATGTAAAATTAAAATTAAGCATCAATTATGTTTATTGTTGTATATTGTTGTATCACCCAAAGGAGAACTTCAATATGCACTTATTGTTTACTTGATGGAATATGAATAATATTACTCAAAGCATTAATATGTGAGCAGTTTTCTATATTTGCAGCAACTATTCATGTTTCTCTTCATTCGCAATCTATGTTTGTTCAAACTTTTAATGGGCTTAATTTCTCTAAATGGCGCGAACAAGTTCAGTTTCATCTTGGTGTTCTAGATCTTGATTTGGCACTCATAAATGAGAAACCCACTGCTCTTACTGACTCTAGCATGCTGAATAGAGGTCTTTTCATAAGTCTTGGGAAAGATCAAACAGACTTAGCCTGATGTTCATGCGAATGACTGTAGCAAACAATATCAAGTCCAGAATTCCTACTACTAAAAGTGCTAAGGAATTTCTGAAGTTTGTGGAAGCACGTTCCCAATCTGACTTGCTGATAAGTCACTTGCTGGGACATTGATGAGTACTTTAACCAACATTAAGTTTAATGGTTCTCGTACTATGCATGAGCATGTTGTTGAAATGACAAACACAGCAGCAAGACTAAAGACTATGGGATTGGAAGTGAATGAGAATTTTCTTGTGCAATTCATTATCAATTCCTTGCCTCCTGAGTATGGTTCATTTCACATGAGTTATAACACTATGAAGGATAAGTGGAATGTGAATGAACTACAAAGTATGCTCATTTAAGAGAAAGCAAGAATTAAGAAACATGGAATCATTTATTAATCTCATGGGCCAACAAGGAGTTGGAAAGAAATCAATAAAAAAAAAGATAAGAAAGGAAAGAGCAAGCAACGACCACTAAAGATAAATGGGTCATTGCTCAAATCCACAAGAAGGAACAAAAGGATGATAAGTGTCACTTTTGCAAAAAGCATGGATACTATCAGAAAGATTGCCTAAAACGTAAGGCGTGGTTCGAAAAGAAAGGTAAGCCTACGGCTTTTGTATGTTTCGAATCAAACCTAACAGAAGTTCCTTATAATACTTGATGGATTGATACTGGTTGTACCACTCATGTTTCTAATACGATGCAAGGATTTATGACGATCCAAACCATAAACCCAAATGAAAACTTTGTCTCAATGGGAAACAGAGTCAAAGTTCCAGTTGAAGCTATTGGAACCTATCGTTTGATTCTAGACACTGGACATCATTTAGATCTTTTTCAAACACTTTATGTCCCTTCTATTTCTCGTAATTTAATTTTTGTATTCAAACTTGACTCAGTTGGATATTCTTTTAAATTTGGAAATGGATGTTTCAGTTTGTTTAAACACAATCATCTTATTGGTTCTGGTATTATTTCTGATGGTCTGTACAAATTTAAGCTTGATAGTCTTTTGCTGAGACATTGTTAACCTTGCATCATAATGTTGGTACTAAACATGGTTTAGTAAATGAACAATCAGCTTACTTGTGGCATAAACGTTTGGGTCATATATCCAATGAAAGAATTGAGAGATTAGTAAAGAATGAAATCCTTCCCGATTTAGATTTTACTGATCTTGGGATTTATGTGGATTGTATTAAAGAAAAACACATAAAATAAACAATCAAGAAAAGTGTCACAAGAAGTAAACAGCTCCTTGAAATTATACACACCGATATATGTGGGCATTTTGATGTTTCATCTTTTGATAGAGAAAAGTATTTTATCACCTTTATTGATGATTTTTCACGTTATGGCTATGTCTATTTATTGCATGAAAAATCTCAATCGGTAAATGCTCTAGAAGTGTTTATCAATGAGGTTGAAAGACAACTAGACAGAAAAGTGAAAATTGTTAGGTCTGATAGAGGTGGTGAATATTATGGAAAGTATGATGAATCTGGACAATGCCCTGGTCCATTTGCCAAATTCCTTGAAAAGCATGGCATATGTGCTCAATACATAATGCCTGGAACATCAGAACAAAATGGTGTTGCAGAAAGGCGTAATCGAACTCTAATGGACATGGTTAGGAGTATGTTAATCAATTCATCATTACCCTCATTATGTGATGCATGCTTTAAAGGCCGCTATGTATTTGCTAAATAGAGTTCCTAGTAAGGCAGTTCCAAAGACTTCTTTTGAACTGTGGACAGGAAGGAAACCCATTTTGAGGCATTTACATGTTTGGGGTTGCCCGGCGGAAGTAAGGATTTACAATCCACATGAAAAGAAGTTGGACTCAAGAACAACCAGTGGTTTCTTCATTGGTTATCCAGAAAGATCAAAAGGGTATAAATTTTATTGTCCTAACCATAGTACAAGAATTGTTGAATCTGGAAATGCAAGGTTCATTGAGAATAATGAAATTAGTGGGAGTTTGGAACCACATAAAGTAGAAATTCAAGAAGTTAAGGTGCAAGTTTCTTCACCTATAACTTCTTCTCAAGTTGTTGTTCCTAGTTGTTGAACCTTTTAATAACTTTCAAGAACAACAAATTAATGATCAAACACCATAGAATAATGATATTACTAATGAACTTACAATAAATGAACCCAATGAAGTAGCATTAAGAAGGTCTCAACGACAAAGAAGAACCGCTATTTCTGATGATTATGTAGTTTATCTATAAGAATCAGATTTTGATTTGGATATTAATGATGATCCAGTTTCTTTTTCACAAGCCATGCAAAAGTGCTAATTCATCTAAATGGTTAGATGCCATGCAAGATGAGTTAAAATCAATGGATTACAATGCAGTCTGGGATCTTGTTGAATTGCCTGAAGGTTGTAAAAGAGTCGGGTGTAAATGGGTCTTTAAGACCAAACGCGACTCAAATGGCAATATTGAACGTTGTAAAGCCGACTTGTTGCCAAAGGTTTTACTCAAAAGTGTGGCATTGACTACATAGAGACCTTTTCTCCAGTCTCTAAGAAAGACTCATTTAGAATTATTATGGCACTAGTAGCTCATTATGATTTAGAGTTGCATCAAATGGATGTGAAAACCGCCTTTCTAAATGGAAGTTTGAATGAAAGGTTTATATGGACCAACCTGAAGGTTTTTTATTTAAAGGAAAGGAACACATGGTGTGTAAACTGAAGAAGTCAATATACGGACTTAAGCAAGCTTCCCGATAATGGTATCTTAAGTTCAATGATACCATTACATCCTTTGGATTTAAAGAAAACACCGTTGATCGGTGTATATCTAAAGATCGGAGCAAAATCATATTTTTGATTCTGTATGTTGATGATATCTTGTTAGCTACTAATGACCTTGGCCTATTGTATGAGACCAAGAATTTTCTCTCTAAGAACTTTGAAATGAAAGATATGGGTGAGGCATCCTATGTGATTGGAATCGAAATATTTCATGATGGATCACAAGGAATGTTAGGTTTATCTCAGAAGGCATATATTAATAAAGTTCTTGAGAAATTCAACATGAACAAATGCTCTGCAAGTGTTGTCCCAATTCAGAAGGGAGATAAATTCAGCCTTATGCAATGTCCAAAGAATGAATTGGAATGCAAACAAATGAAAGAAATACCTTATGCATCAATTGTTGGTAGCTTGATGTATGCTCATACATGTACCAGGCCAGCATCAGTTTTGTTGTCGGGATGCTAGGCAGATATCAAAGTAATCCAGGAATAGATCATTGAGAGCTGCAAAGAAGGTACTAAGGTATTTGCAAGGAACGAAGGATCACATGCTTACTTACAGAAGATCTAATGATCTTGAGGTCAAGGGATATTCAGACTCAGATTTTGGTGGATGTGTTGATACTAGAAAGTTCACATTTGGCTATTTGTTCCTTTTAGCTGAAGGAGCGACCTCATGGAAAAGTGCAAAACAGTCTGTCATTGCTGCATCTACTATGGAAACTGAGTTTGTGGCATGCTTTGAGGCCACAATTCATGGTTTATGCTGCGAAATTTTATTTCAGGACTTGGGGTTGTCGACAGTATTGCCAAGCCACTGAAAATTTATTGTGATAACTCCGCAGCAGTCTTCTTTTCTAAAAACGACAGTATTCAAAGGGTGCTAAACATATGGAATTGAAATACTTTGCCGTTAAAGAAAAAGTTCAGAAACAAAAAGTATCAATTGAACATATTAGCACCAATCTCATGATTGCAGATCCGCTGACTAAAGGGTTGCCGCCAAAGACATTTCATGAACATGTCGAAAGAATAGGCATTATTGAAAACCATTAGTGATGTTATGTTTAAAGCTTTAAGTTCCTTATGTATTTGACACTCTGAGCTCAATTAATTATTGTTTCTGAATCACTTATGGATCCTGTTTACTTATGCTGGTATATACATAAATGAATTATGAGAATGTTAACAGATTTGTCTTTGATAAAGACATTATTGTTAGACCTTATTGCAATTCCCATTATAGGTCATGTTAAGTATAGAACTAGTAATGTGATACATGGAAGGGAGTACGTCAAAATAATAGCATACAACCGCCATGATCCTTATTAGTTTTTACTTAATGATGATTTCATATTTGATCAATATTATGAAGGATTTTAGCTTCTGTATGCGCATTATGATTGATTATTAAACCAGTATGTTTAATATCTCACATGGGCCAAGTGGAAGAATGTTAGCGTTTCTTTTATATGGCCCACGTGGATATGATTGATTTACCATTTATTTATTCTAAATGATAATTATGATATCTGATTTTATCATATTTAAATTTAAGTGATAATGATGGTTTAATAAAGCTGATTTCCTATTGGTTTATCTTTGGGAAGTTGTTATCTGATAACCTCTCTTTGATGGAAAGAGAAACTTATCGTATTATCAGATTGGTCCTCTCTCTCCTATATATAAGTCTGTTTGACCATCAAAGCAGATACGGAAGAGAATTAGGAAGAGGGAGAAACTCAATCTGTCGTTAACAGTCTCTCGTTCCTCGTAACGAATCAACGAAGAACGAATATCAATGGATCAAGGTATGCATTCTTGGTTTATGTTTTCATGTAAAAATCATTTATTCTAAGATCTTGGCCATTATGTTTATTAAAGAAGATCCTTTAATGGATCTTTGTATATGATCCGTTGTAGCAAAGCCATAGTTGTAGATTATGAATCATTCATCACAGACACAGGCAGAATCTGCATACGAAACATTCGTGATTCTAATCGAAGAACAGAGAGAAATATGGTATTATTAATAATAGTAACAGACCTTATTAAAAGAAAGATTGAGACTCAAAGAGATATATAAATAGCCAAGGTGGTGAAGCCAAGCAACAACCAAAGGCACTAAAGAACCGGACTCTTTACAAGTTGAAGTGTACCCTGCGCTGGATTTGGCGTTAGAAAATGGAGATGAGGACACCAAGCGAGCGAGATGTGGAAGCCACATGGTGGAAAAGGAGTGCTAGAGATAAAAGCATCCAATTGGGCAAAGTTTACATATAGTCTGATGATAGCATTGACCACCTCAAATCTTTGGAAATTTCTATTTGCACTGCCAAATTGCTCTCCATACCCCTCTTTTATTTTTTTTTTAAATTTAAATTACCTTTTCCCTTTTCTCTCATGCCCCCCCCGCTTCCGTCTCCTCCCCCCTTCTACGCCGCTCCCGTCTCCTTTCCTCTCAGGAACGCCTTCCCGAGTGTTTCCTTCTGTCTCCTCTCCAGCACCGCCCTCTTCCCCTTTCCTGGCACCGCCCTTCTTCCTTCCATCTTCTCCCCCTTCCCTAGCACCCTTCCTCTACTTTTCGACATCTGCTCTCTTCCGATGCTTCTCCAGCTCTCTGACACCAGCCCTTTCTGACCCCCACGCCCTTCTTTCTTTTGGTACCGTTCGACTAAATAGGACTGAACGGAGGACCTCGGTTCATTCTGTTTGGCCGAACGAAGGGCCATATTTGGCCAAACGAAGGGCTATGGCCGAACAAAGGCCCTTCGTTCGGCCAAACAGGACCGAACAAAGGCCCTTCGTTTGGTCTATTTTACCGAACGGTGCTAGAAGGAAGGAGGCACTGGGGGTCGGAGAAAGCCGATGCTGAAAAGCCGGAAGGAACGCCGGAAGAGAACAGATGCCAGGGAGTGAGAGAGGGTTCTGAGGAAAGGGAAGGAGACGGAAGGGAGGGGTGGTACCGAAAGGGGAGAAGTGGGTGGTATTAGAGAGAAGATGTTTAGGAAGAGCAGAGAGTGTAGAAGAAAAAGGAAGGGTGATTTAGATTTTTTTTTTTTTTAATGAGGGGGTGTACTGACTAACTTGCACGGTGCAAATAGAAATTCCCCAAATCTTCTTATGAATAACTGGCTGACAGTCATGCAAGTGCAAGCTTCCACATCTTGCTTGTCCATTTTTGTCTTAAACCAAGGTGGAAATGGATGATATATATATATATATATATATATATAGCATTTAAAGAGAAGGAATCAACCTTTCTCACCACTTGGGAATTGATTTTTAAAATTTTATTTCTTGGCAGTCCGCTTATTCTGAATTTGTAAAAATTAATTTTGATGGATTGATTCGTCCAAAACTATTAGAGCAAGGTTCCTGATTTATAATGAGAATGGTAGAGTCTCTCTTGCTGCTGCTGCTCCTCTTAAGTATAATTCTGTTCCAAATATTGGAGTTGCATGTTGCACGGAGAGATATTAAATCAGTGATGAATTTGGAAATTCTTGATGGAGCTGTTGTTGAAAGTGATTTCGTAATTATTGTATTCTGAATTAATAACAATTCTGAAGGCCTTCATCCATTGCTCTGAAATCCTTAGGAGCTTCTCAAATCTTTTTTCTAAACTCCCCAGTAAATATGTCAATAAAAAGGCAAATTAAACTGTAGATTTCTTAGCAAATCTTGATAATAATCTTAATAAAGAGCTGTTCTGGTATGACTACTTTCCATCTGATTTCCAAAGGATTGAATATTACCAAAGTTTAGTAATATCATATAATGCATTTGACTTCCATAATAATATGCACTCAATAATATTTAAATATTTAATATCATATTTATATTTAATATTAATTATATAATATATAACATATCATTAAATATTTATATATTATATATTGTATATACATTTATAATATTAATTAAAATGATTTATAGAAAATCCATTTTTACTAGAACATTTATAGTACAGCAAAAAAAAAAAAGCTACTTAAAAGATAAAAAAGTTGTATAACAACATTAGAAAAATAAAATTTATGAACATGATTATCTGGTTATAGCATTTGGTTATAATAAATCAAACATTGGTAATCTTACATTTCGAGAATCTGAGCTAAAATGACTAAGCACAAACCAGATTTGATGATCTTGCATTCTTAGTAATCTAATTACTAAGTATAAAGTTATTAATATAAAATTCTGAGTGATATTATTATGAATCAAATGCTATATATCTTAGTCTTTAATTACGATGATAATTTGGACAATAGTATTTTGGTTTGCCGTGAATCACCAAATTACACTTGGGTGGTGGCAACAATATGAGAAAAATTAAAGAGGACATATAAAAATGGATAGCATTTTGGATAGAATAATTACAGAAATTTTGGAAGAAAATTTATAATTTCTGAGAACATTCTAGAAGAAAATTTTAATACAAGGATTAAGCTCTTTTATTTATCTTTCCTTTCATTTTTTTTTTTTTTGGGTGGGGGTTGTAAAATTGGGACTTCATCCCATGTACAGTCTATACACTGAGGCTTGCTTCAAACCAACGCCTTCAGCAATGGTTTGTGAAAAGAAAGAAGAGTTCGGAACATGTGATTAATATACTCTTATGAGGACTACCACCCCAGTAGCTTATTAGGATTAATAAACCCATTACATGATAGTTGTGAATTCTTAAATAAACAATTGGAAGATTTATTAACAGTAAACTCCAGCACCACTCCCTTCAAGTGTTAGTAGCAACTGATTTCTGAGTATCTGGCATCATTGCTAATGAGGAGAGATCTTTAAGTCGAGACCAATGTTCATCCCATTGTAAGCTATGGGAGCATGCATCCATAGTTCATCAGAGCTCAAAATCTACATTAACCAAAAAGAGAGAAATATTATTGTTGGGGGGTAAAATCGTGATGCGTTATTAATCGTGCATGCGGCTAAGGTCAGCCCTGATTCCCGTTCGAATGAGCGACCCCGCCGAGCTATCGGTCCTCGTCTGTCGGCTCCTCTGGCCGACCTATCCCGTCTCTCGGCCCCAGCCGAGCTATCGGTCTTCATCTGTCGGCTCCTCTGGCCGACCTATTCCGTCTCTCGGCCCTAGCCGAGCTATCGGTCTTCATCTGTCGGCTCCTCTGGCCGACCTATCCCGTCTCTCGGTCCCAGCCGAGCTATCGACCTTCGTCTGTCGGTTCTTCTAACCGACCTATCTCCCTCCTTGGCCCTGATTGCCAGCTGCCATTTTAGCTCAGCTCAGTCCGAGCGACACTACCCCCTCCACAGAATTCGACGCGGGAAAGCCCAAACTCCCGAGATCCTAAGCGGAAATCATATCAGAAAGTGGCCTAAGGGAGCCTAACACCTTGGGACCTACGCCCCCGTCAGATCCCTAGGCAGCAACAAGCTCTCCCAGCCGTCGATCCACTAACTAATCGGATACGGATCCTACCAGACCCGTAACAGACTGGATTCGAATCCCAACGGCCTTCGGACCCACGACGCTCCTCCCTAACGATCAGGTGATCCTCTATAAATACTGCAGTTCCAGACCCCTGAGGTATGCGCACATTCTCGGACGCTATTCCCCTTCTTTTCTCTCTGCGCACTTGCTCACTCGACCGCTCTTAGCTCTCTATTCCGCCATTGCTGCTCTGCCCAGAGCTCTCTGGAGGAACTCTCCGGCGAGAGCCTTCTCTCATCTTGTTGCCCGTCGGTCCCTTACTGACTTGAGCGTCGGAGGGTCTTCCGCGGAGGGCCACCCCCAGCGCCTCCCGCGTGTAGGCTTCCTTGCAGGTCCGCCCAGGAGGGAGCTCGATCAGGAGACCGACGCGCCCGAGTCGAGAGCGGATTCCGGCGACAACAGATTGGCGCTAGGGGAAGGGCCCTCAAGTCCCTAAAAACTTGTAACCCAGGAGACAAGGTTCTTGGTCTGTGAGAGAAATCCTCCCATGGCCAACCGAAGAAGGCAGTGTCCGATGTCCGAGATCAGGCCGCTTCTCAAAGGCCTGATCCAGTGAACAATGTAGCGCCTCCACCGCCGCCTGTTGAAACCCCTTCGCCATCGGCCCCAGTATCCCAGGACCAGTTGCCCTACTGGTCCAGCAGGTGCAGGCTCTAGCCACCCTGATCCAGGGGCGCCCAGAGGTCCCCCGTCCGGCCGCCCCTATCCCTCGCTCCCCTGAGGAGGAAGCGGCCCCCATGCATCCGGCGATCTCTTTTTTGGTCCGCACGGAGTCGCGGACCCTCCTCGCCGTCCCAAGGAAGCCGAAGCGGCTCCCCAGCAAGCCCGCGGCAGAAACTTTCCCGGGCCTCGGCGAGCTCGATCCCTCTCTCCGGTATATTCTCGCCATGACTCCACTCCATCTCAGTGTCCTCCTCGCCCGCCCCCTCTGCTCTCCTCGACGAAGAGATCCGCCGACAGCTTTGGGAGATGCGACAAGAGCTGGATGCCGCAAAGCAAGCCCAGCCGCCCCAGCCTAAGGCGGAGCCGGGTGTCCCCTTCTCCAAGGGGATCATGGAGGAAGTTATTCCCTCCCATGTGAAGCTACCCGCCATCGAGCCCTATCATGGCTCCTCTGATCCGGACGACCATCTCAGTAGCTTCAGATCGATAATGATGTTCCACGGAGCATCGGACGCGGTTCTCTGCCGCGCTTTCCCTTCTACCCTTCGGGGATCTGCCCGGACTTGGTTCAACACTTTAAAACCAAGGTCCGTCGATTCTTTCAATGAACTGAGCCGTCTTTTCATTGGCCAGTTCGTCAGCAGCCGCCGCCTACGACGGAGGTCCGACTCCCTCTCTGAGGTTAAGCAGAAAGAGGGGGAGTCCTTAAGAAGTTATCTTGGCCGTTTTAATAAGGCCATGCTGGAGGTGGATCACCTCAATCATGAGGTGGCTATGTCCGCCTTAGCCGGAGGAGTTTCGAAGGAGAGCGACTTCTACCTAGCAATGGAGGTCAACTACCCCTCGACCCTCTCTGACATGATGGCCCTGGCCGACAAATATGCCAGGGTCGAGGAGTCATGGAGAGCCGCCCGAGCCGAGCCAGCAAGGAAGAAAGAGCCCGGGCGCCCCGACAGGCACCGACCTGCCCGCCGACCGAGTCCACCCCGACACCAGAGGGTCCCGCGCCGCCACCAAGGGACCGTTCCTGAAGCCCACCTCGAGGGTTCCATCGCTTCACTCCGCTCACTGCCCCGAGAGCGGAGATTCTCATGGAGATCGAACGCCAGCTCCCCGACCTCCCCCTCTCCGAGGAAACGCGGCCCGTAGGGACCCCACTAAATACTGCCGCTATCACCGTGACCACGGTCACGACACTGAGGAGTGCTGGCAGCTCAAGAATGAGATCGAAAGACTCATCCAGCAGGGCAGGCTGGATCGCTTCAGAGGAGCTCCCGAACCAAGGAACGGGGGCGATCGCCGACCCGAGCCCCAGCAACAACCTCTCCCTCCTCCTAATCCGCCAGTTGCTGGTCACATTAATGTCATCGAGGCGGTCGTGGTCCTTCAGGCGGGGAGGACGAAGAAGAAGGCCCAGCAGCAAAGAAAGCGCGGCCTGGCGAACTTTCCTTTTCTGATGATGACTTCCAAGGAATACAGTTCCCACATGATGATGCATTGGTTGTATCTTGAATCTGAACAATTACGATGTAAGCCGAATTTTGGTCGATAGTGGAAGTTCTGTTAATGTTTTGTACCTCGATGTGTTCGTAAAAATGAAGCTCCTCGTAGAGAACCTCCGAGCCGTGGATTCCACCCTCATGGGGTTCACAGGCGATGTAATTGTCCCAGAAGGAATCGTCACCCTGGCGGTTCGGGGGGGACCTGGCCCGATGCAGCCACTGTTCATACGGACTTCCTGGTGACCAAGCTTCGGTCACCCTACAACGCAATATTCGGGAGGCCAGGCTTGGTGTCCCTCAAAGCCATCGTCTCCATCCCGCACCTGTCCATGAAGTTTCCCACCGAGCGAGGAGTCGGTGTTGTCCAAGGGAGCCAAACCATAGCTCGGCAGTGTTATGTCACCAGCCTTCAGTCCAAAATGCCCGAGGTCGATGGCTGGACGCTCGGGAGGACTTCGCCGAGCAAAGAGGAGAGCCGGCCGAAGAACTGGAAGAAGTTCCACTGGATGAAGCTCGGTCTGACCGAACGATAAGAGTCGGATTGTTGCTGAAAGAGGAAGTTCGGTTACAGCTGATCAATTTCCTTGGAGGAATGCCGACATCTTCGCCTGGTCAGCCTCGGATATGCCCGGGATCAGTCCGGACGTCCTCGTCCACCGCCTTAACGTGGACGAGATGTTCCGACCTATCAGCAGAAGAAAAGAAGCTTCGCTCCCGACCGGCAGAGAGCAATTAAAGAAGAGGTCGACAAACTCATCAAGGCGGACTTTGTTCGGGAGGTAAATTACCCAAGCTGGTTATCTAATGTCGTTATGGTGAAAAAATCAAACGGCAAGTGGCGGATCTGTATCGACTTCACCGACCTAAACAAAGCCTGCCCGAAGGACAGTTTCCCTCTCCCTCGGATCGACCAGCTCGTGGATGCCACCTCCGGCCACCAGATGCTGTCATTCATGGACGCTTATTCAGGCTACAACCAGATCAGGATGGCCCCCGAAGATGAGGAAAAAATGGCCTTCATAACTGACCAAGGTACTTACTGTTACCGAGTTATGCCCTTCGGTCTTAAGAATGCAGGTGCCACATATCAGAGGCTGGTCAACAAGGTTTTCAAGGAGCAGATAGGCAGGAACATGGAGGTCTACGTTGATGATATGCTGGTCAAAAGCAAGAAGTTTCCAGCACATTGAAGACCTCTCAGAGAGCTTCACGATGCTCCAAAGGTACCGAATGAAGCTCAATCCAGCCAAATGCGCCTTTGGCGTCACCTCAGGGAAATTTCTGGGCTTTATGGTCTCTCAACAAGGTATTGAAGCCAACCCGCAGAAGATTCAAGCCCTTCAACAAATGGCACCGCCCTCGTCCATCAAGGAGGTCCAAAGCCTAACGGTAGGCTTGCGGCCCTCAACCGCTTCGTAGCCCGGTCGGCCGAAAGGGGCCTCCCCTTCTTCAAAGCACTCCGGTCTGCCAAGAACTTTCAGTGGACCCCGAGTGCCAGAAGTCTTTCGAAGACCTCAAAAGGTATCTCGGCTCACCGCCTCTCCTCAGCAGCCCCAATCCAGGAGAAATGCTGTATCTGTACGTGGCGGTTTCTGAAGGCGCAGTTAGCTCGATCCTGACAAGAGAGGAGAGTAAGACCCGAAGGCCGATCTACTATGTTAGTAAACTGCTCCGGGATGCTGAAACAAGATACACCGAGTCAAGAAACTGGTGCTGGCCCTGATAACGTCGGTTCGGAGATTACGGCCGTATTTCCAGGCGCATTCCGTGACAGTCCTCACCGACCAACCCATTAAGGCAGTGGTCCATCGTCCCGAGACATCAAGAAGATGCCAAATGGGCTATCGAGCTAAGCGAGCATGACATCCAATATCGGCCTCACCCGGCCATCAAAGTGCAGGTCCTAGCCGATTTCCTTCTCGAATGCACCATTCCGGAAGACGGCTCCGCTCCGGATTCCTCGGGGCATCCAAAACCAAGCACCCGGTGGCTGCTCCACGTCGACGGGTCCTCAAACTCTGGTGGCTCCGGGGCAGGTCTGGTCCTAACCAGCCCCGAAGGAGCAACTTTCGAATACTGCATTAGATTCTCCTTCTCAACTTCCAACAATGAGGCCGAGTACGAAGCTCTACTCGCCAGGCTCCGGATCGCCCATGACCTGAAGGTGGAAAAGCTACCGCCTTCACCGACTCTCAGCTGATTGCCGGACATGTGCAGGGAGAGTTCGAGGCCTGGGAGCCAAACATGATCCGATATCTCCAAGAGGTGCGGAACTTACTCTCTCACTTTTATGAATTTGAGGTTGTCCGGATCCCTAGAGCCGAAAATGCTCGTGCCGACCTATTATCTCGGCTGGCAACTGTGGAAACGATGGATGCCGAACATAAATTCCATTTGGAGACCTTGGAGAAGCCCAGCATCGCCGATGTTGATCGGGTAATGCAAATCGAGGCTGAGCCATCCTGGTTCGACCCGATCCAGAAATATCTCAAAGAAGGATCGCTCCCAACCGACCGAAGGAAGCCAGAAAGCTGAAGTTGCAAGCCACCAGCTATGTACTGATTGATGACCAGCTTTACAAGCGATCTTTCTCCGTGCCACTGCGATCTTTCTCCGTGCCACTGCTCAGATGCCTTCGCCCATCTGAGGCCGACTATGCCCTCCGGGAGGTGCACGAAGGAATTTGCGGAAGTCATTTGGGGAGCCGGTCCCTGTGCCACAAGGTGCTGCGCCAAGGGTACTACTGGCCGACCATGCAAAAGGATGCCGACGATCTCGTCGAACCTATGACCCCTACCAGAAGCACTCCAATATTTAGAGGCTTCCCTCCAGCAGTCTGGTTCCCATCTCCTCCGCTTGGCCCTTTGCTAAGTGGGGGATGGATATTCTGGGCCCCTTTCCCCCGCTACGGGACAACGAAAGTTTTTATTCGTCGTAATCGATTACTTCACCAAGTGGGTCGAGGCCGAGGCAGTGGCTCAAATAACCGAAGCTCGAGTGAGAGACTTCGTATGGAGGTCCATCATTTGCCGCTTCGGCCTCCCGCATACCATTATCACTGACAATGGCAAGCAGTTCGATAACCCGAGGTTCAGGGAGTTCTGTGAAGAGCTTGGCATCACCCATCGCCTAACCTCGGTGGGGCACCCGCAGGCCAATGGGGCGGCCGAGGTAACTAACCGAACTCTGCTCCAAGGAATCAAAGCTCGGCTCTCCAGAGCTCGTGGCAGATGGGCAGATGAATTGCACCATGTCTTGTGGGCCTACCGCACCACCCGAGAGTACCCACAGGCGAGACCCCCTTTCGGATGGCTTTCGGCACAGAAGCCGTTATCCCAGTGGAGATAGGACTCCCCTCTTTGCGGGTGGAAAGTTACTCGGAGGAGGCCAGCAACGAGCAGCTCCGCACCAACCTCGACCTGGTGGAAGAGATCAGAGAGAAGGCCCGGATCAGGATTGCCGCCTATCAGCAAAGGGTGTCCCTCTACCATGCCTCCAGAGTCAAAGGAAAATCCTTCTCTCTCGGCGACCTCGTCCTTCGGAAAGCATCCGTCTCCAAACTGCTGGAGCAAGGGAAGCTATCACCAAATTGGGAAGGCCCCTACCAAGTAGCGGAAGTCGTCGGACCTGGTACCTACAAACTCCAGGATCTGGACGGGAAGTCCGTCCCCTGGATGTGAATTCGGACAACCTCCGCATATACTATCAGTAGGGTACGCCCCTTTAACCTGCCCCATTCATAACTTTGGTACTTTATTTCTTTATCTACAACACGATCAACCCTTTTGAAAAGTCGTGATAAGAAATAGAAACATCCGACCCATTCTCGGCAACAACCGATCTATCTGCGTCAGAACCCCGTACGTCTACTGGGCCGAGCTAAAAATTGAAATAGCGTGTTACGGCCGACCCAGACTGTTTTCAAAGCTTAGCTCGGATTCGGGCAGCTCACAAGCCCCGGCCGACCTAAGTACTTCTCCAAGTTGCGCTCGGATTCGGGCCGCTCACAAGCCCCGGCCGACCTAAAATGTTTTCAAGGCTTAGCTCAGATTCGGGCAGCTCACAAGCCCCGGTCGACCTAAGTATTCTTCTAAACCGATGTTCGGATTCGGGCAGCTCACAAGCCCCGGCCGACCTAGAATGTTTTCAAAGCTTAGCTCGGATTCGGGCAGCTCACAAGCCCCGGCCGACCTAAGTATTCTCCTAAACCGATGTTTGGATTCGGGCAGCTCACAAGCCCCGGCCGACCTAAGTATTCTCCTAAACCAATGTTCGGATTCGGGCCGCTCACAAGCCCCGGCCGACCTAAAATGTTTTTAAGGCTTAGCTCGGATTTGGGCAGCTCACAAGCCCCGGCCGACCTAAGTATTCTCCTAAACCGATGTTCGGATTCGGGCAACTCACAAGCCCCGGCCGACCTAGAATGTTTTCAAAGCTTAGCTCAGATTCGGGCAGCTCACAAGCCCCGGCCGACCTAAGTATTCTCCTAAACCGATGTTCGGATTCGGGCAGCTCACAAGCCCCGGCCGACCTAAGTATTCTCCTAAACCAATGTTCAGATTCGGGCAGCTCACAAGCCCCGGCCGACCTAAGTATTCTCCTAAACCAATGTTCGGATTCGGGCCGCTCACAAGCCCCGGCCGACCTAAAATGTTTTCAAGGCTTAGCTCGATTCGGGTAGCTCACAAGCCCCGGCCAACATAAGTATTCTCCAAAACCGATGTTCAGATTCGGGCAGCTCACAAGCCCCGACCGACCTAGAATGTTTTCAAAGCTTAGCTCGGATTCGGACAGCTCACAAGCCCCGGCCGACCTAAGTACTCTCCTAAACCGATGTTCGGATTCGGGCCACTCACAAGCCCCGGCCAACCTAGAATGTTTTCAAAGCTTAGCTCGGATTTGGGCAGCTCACAAGCCCCGGCCGACCTAAGTATTCTCCTAAACCAATGTTTGGATTCGGGCCGCTCACAAGCCCCGGCCGACCTAAAATGTTTTCAAGGCTTAGCTCGGATTCGGGCAGCTCACAAGCCCCAACCGACCTAAAATGTTTTCAAGGCTTAGCTCGGATTCGGGCAGCTCACAAGCCCCGGCTGACCTAAGTATTCTCATAAATAGATGTTCAGATTCGGGCAGCTCACAAGCCTCGGCCGACCTAGAATGTTTTCAAAGCTTAGCTCGGATTCGGGCAGCTCACAAGCCCCGGCCGACCTAAGTATTCTCCTAAACCGATGTTCGGATTCGGGCAGCTCACAAGCCCCAACCGACCTAAGTATTCTCCTAAACTGATGTTTGGATTCGGGCAGCTCACAAGCCCCGGCCGACCTAAGTATTCTCCTAAACCGATGTTCGGATTCGGGCAGCTCACAAGCCCCAACCGACCTAAGTATTCTCCTAAACTGATGTTTGGATTCGGGCAGCTCACAAGCCCTGGCCGACCTAGAATGTTTTCAAAGCTTAGCTTGGATTCGGGCAGCTCACAAGCCCTGGCCGACCTAAGTATTCTCCTAAACCAATGTTCGGATTCGGGCCGCTCACAAGCCCCGACCGACCTAAAATGTTTTCAAGGCTTAGCTCGGATTCAGGCAGTTCACAAGCCCCGGCGACCTAAGTATTCTCCTAAACCGATGTTCAGATTCGGACCGCTCACAAGCCCCGGCTGACCTAAAATGTTTTCAAGGCTTAGCTCGGATTTGGGCAGCTCACAAGCCCCGGCCGACCTAAGTATTCTCCTAAACCGATGTTCAGATTCGGGCAGCTCACAAGCCCTGGCCGACCTAGAATGTTTTCAAAGCTTAGCTCGGATTCGGGCAGCTCACAAGCCCCGATCAACCTAAGTATTCTCCTAAACCGATGTTCGGATTCGGGCAGCTCACAAGCCCCGGCCGACCTAAGTATTCTCCTAAACCAATGTTCGGATTCGGGCAGCTCACAAGCCCCGGCCGACCTAGAATGTTTTCAAAGATTAGCTCAGATTCGGGCAGCTCACAAGCCCCGACCGACCTAAGTATTCTCCTAAACCGATGTTTGGATTCGGGCAGCTCACAAGCCCCGGCCGACCTAGAATGTTTTCAAAGCTTAGCTTGGATTCGGGCAGCTCACAAGCCCCGACCGACCTAAAATGTTTTCAAGGCTTAGCTCAGATTCGGGCAGCTCACAAGCCCCGGTCGACCTAAGTATTCTCCTAAACCGATGTTCGGATTCGGGCAGATCACAAGCCCCGGCCGACCTAGAATGTTTTCAAGGCTTAGCTCGGATTTGGGCAGCTCACAAGCCCCGACCAACCTAAGTATTCTTCTAAACCGATGTTCGAATTCGGGCAGCTCACAAGCCCCGGCCGACCTAAGTATTCTCCTAAACCAATGTTCGGATTCGGGCTGCTCACAAGCCCCGACCGACCTAAGCATTCTCCAAACTTAGTTCGGATTCGGGCCGCTCGCAAGCCCCGACCGACCTAAGCGTTCTCCAAACTTAACTCGGATTCGGGCCGCTCACAAGCCCCGACCGACCTAAGCGTTCTCCAAACTTAGCTCGGATTCAGGCCGCTCACAAGCCCCGACCTACCTAAGCGTTCTCCAAACTTAGCTCGGATTCGGGCCGCTCACAAGTCCCGACCGACCTAAGCGTTCTCCAAACTTAGCTCGGATTCGGGCCGCTCATAAGCCCCGGCTGAACTAAGTATAATCACTATACCCTGCCCTCAAAAAGAACCAAACAAGTGCCGAAGCATGCAACAATGCAAAGATACATCACGAGAATAACAACTTCCCGGCACAAAAGAGACAAGGACCAACCAAAGAAGGAATGAAAAATTTCTTTATTACCTCATCGCAAGAAAAACTACAATCTCCTAAGAGGAGTTACAAGTGCACCAAAGCATAGGAAATAAAAATGAGTACAAAGCTCGGCCGAACTACCCCAAGCCAGCTTCGGTTAATGATGATACTTTGGCGTCTGACCCAAGAGATCAGACAAACTACAAACCAATCAGCTCGCCCCAATAGCGAGCGGGACCGGCTTCCCACGGGTCCTCTGGATGGGCCAAGAGATCCAAAGAGAGACGCAAGCCCGTGGATGCTGATTCTGAGGGTGAACTCCCCAGATCGAGTGTGTACAGCTCCCATTTCCCGAGTCAAAAGGCAATGCAGCTAGCAACACACCTTCCTTGCGGAGCCGAGAGACCCCCAAGCGGAGGAGCCCAGGCGTCCGAGCCAGGGAGAGGAGGCGAAGTTCACGTGAGTCATGGGGAACTCACGTGTGCTTCCCCCCTACGTCTCCCATGGCAAACCACAAAGGACACACTGGAAGCGCATGTGTGCACTCTCCATGTGTTCTCTGCGGGCTCCTGTGCTCTCCATGTGATCTCCGAAGCTCCTCCCTCAAGGACGAGCTGCCCCTCAGCGGCTCCTTCATCACCCCAACCTTCCGGGGGAGAACGACCCACAAAAGGGAAGCTCAATCCTCCCTCCCTGAACTCCAAGGAAACAAGCATCATGGAAGCTCTCACAACTTCTCATGGTAAAGAAAGCTCCGGGATGGCCTAACACGGCCTCTTTTTCCCCTCTTTATAGGCGAAAACGAACCAGGAGCGGCTATTAGGGCAGGAAGCTCCGAGATTTGAGAAACCTGATCCTCAACACCACATGGCCCCCCAGGATGAAAGCAGCGCCCCTTTGCTGCGCGCCAAATGCGTCCCCTGAGCTGTGACGCATGCCAAAAGATCCCCTCTGACCCCAAATCACGAATCCTGAGCGTGGAAAACCACCCGCCGATCTTACGGATGCAGGGCAGGCCTGGGAGATCCCCCAGGAAAAGCGACATCCTCCAATGGTGAACGGGTGCGTGCGCCGTACGCCAAAACGACCTGCGTGGAAAAAGACCAACGCCATAAAAGCCTTCCGGAAAGCGCCAGAACAGCTTTTGCTCCCCACAGAGCCATATTATCAACTCCGGCAAAATAAAAACCGATTTGCCTGTGGAATGGCAGAGCACTGGCAGGGTAGAGAAAAGCACGAAAACCGACTGCTCGTCGATTAACCCCCGAGGAAGTTAATCGCTTGAAGGACTTGCACAACGAAGGTGAACATCTCAAAAACAAAAATGAACGCGAGGGCTACGCAAACTACTCTTTCATTCACCGAAAAGGGAGCGGCAAAAAGAAACGAAAAATACATCAGCCCTCACAGGGGCTTATCGCTCTCTCCGGAGCTGCCGACCGTTCTCCCTGATCTGCTGCAGGGCTACTCACCTGCTACTGGAGAGACGCCATGCGCCTCTCTAGGCAATCATTAATCGCACGGAGATGTACAATCTCCCTAGTTGAGGTGATCACGTATTGTTCGGTCGCTTCCTGGAGTCGTTGCCGACTCGCAAACAAGGAGGCCAGGACCTCCCCGTCGACGACAGTCTGAGTACGGCTCCTACGAGCCCCCCAGCGAGTGTTGGCATCGTCGGCTAGTGCTCCGGCTGACCCTCCGCCATCCTTGGAAGCCATTCTATTGGCACAAGCCCGTATCAAGCCAGCAAAGGTCGTCGAATGAAATGGCTGACGATAATCGGCCCCCCATCGGTATTTAAACCGCTCCAAGCAAGAAATCTACCTGCTCTAGCCATTGGCCCCCGAGCCACCGACATAAAATCCCGCCACGTGTCACCGCTTTGGTAACCACTCTCGTCACTCGGCCCTAGCCGACCTACTTCATCCGTCGGCCCTAGCCGACCTATTTGGCCCTAGCCGACCTACTTCATCCGGCCCTAGCCGACCTACTTCATCCGTCGGCCCTAGCCGACCTGCCTCATTTCTCAGCTTTAGTCAGTCTATTGCATCGCTCAGCCTGAACCGAGCCAAATCGTCTCTTGGTTCATCCATCAAGGCTATCGCCCCGCCTTGGCCCCCTAATACTTTCCCTCATCCTGAGATAGAAACGACCAAACGGCAACAAGCCGTAAGTCGCTTGCGATTGAGACGAAATTTGAAACAAAGGACCGCCTAAGAAAGGCATTCAAATGGAAGCAAAAAGTTCATTCATTAAAGAACTTCAGACAGAGTTACATCTCGAAAGCAAAACGTAGAAGTAACTTTCAAGAGCCGGGAGCTCTATCAGTTCCGGGAGAACCCTCAATTGTGCCTGCAGAAGCACGACTTGATTCGCCCTTTTCGAGTGTCTTCGCCTCCTCAGCGATAGTCTGCGAATGTCCTCCAGAAGCTGCGGCCTCGCTGGGACCCGGGGTGGTACCAAGATCGGTGTCCGAAGCATCGATGTACTCATCCTCTTCTTCACCCCCGGTGTCACTGACATTAAGAGCTTCAGCATCCAAGAAAGAGAGATCCCATTCTGGATGCTCATTGGATATCTTGTTTCTGCATTCTTCCACTCCGAGTTGGAAGGCGTCAGAACAAATTACGTCCTGTTCGCCCTTGAGCATGGCGAGTCGCATCTCAGCCTCGGCCATTTGGCTCCGCAATAGGGCAACTTGCCCCTCAGTTTCCACGACCTGAGCCCGCAGAAGAACAATTTGCTCCTCGGACTCGCCGGCCTGCGCCTCGAGCTCCAAACTCCTATCTCGGCTAGATGCCAGCTCACCTTGCAAGGCCCGATTGTCTAGCTCCAATTTTGCCATCTGCGAAGCCAGAATCAGTCGGCGCCGCGAGGAACCAACAAAGGAAACTAAAAAAGGGAATAGGATCGTACATCCTCCTTTTGCCGAGCCAACCTCTTGGTCAGCTCCTTGACCTCGCCCCTGGCCCTCGCTTTGTCGGCTCTGACCAGCTCGACCCTTTCTTTGAGACGTTAATCCTTGACTGCTTATCTTCAACTTCTCCCCGGGCTTGGGACAGCTCGTTACTTAGCCGGGCTATTGTCCCCTCGTGCCATTTAGCGTTGACTTTCAAGTCGGCAATCGCGATCGCGCCGCTATAGCTTCTCCTCTACTTCGTCGAGCATTCTGGCCAGGCGGCTTCTCTCGTCGGCGGCCTCCTTCCTCTGTCGGCCCAGACTCTCGTTATGTTCTTTCTGCATCGCCTCCACTTCCTCAGAATGCTTGGACCTAATTCGAGCCAACTCCAAGCATGCGTTGTTGCTCTTCGCCAGGAGCCCCTGCAACTCCTCTACTTTAAGCTTTTGCTTAGACGCTTCGGCTAGAGCGGCCTGATACGACACCCTTATCCCCGCCAAGCTTTCATTGCTAGCGGCCAGGAGTTTCTCGAACCTCTCGGATGCCTCCGCTCGCGATCGGAGTTCGGCGCTGGCTCTCTTGGCCTGGACGCTGGCCCCCATTGCCAAACTCAAACGCCAGCACATCGCTCGAGAAAGCAAAACACTCTACAGGATAAAGAACGAGTAAGAACATGCAATCAAGTCAGCCGGAAAGCATCCGCTACCCAAGAGTGGTGACTCACCCGAGATGCGTAGGCCCTTGTCATCTTCATGAGGGTCGGATTGTCGATGTCGGAAAGAAGATGGATGCTTTCGGCCACACCCTGCTGCCCGAATGCGGCATCAACCAAGTCCAAATCCGCAAACTTGTCCGCCGAGGGATCCGCGCCCGGGTACATGGCTGACCTCATCAAAGCGGAGAACGCCTCCTCAACATCCATGTTCAAGCTGCTGGGCTAGCCGTCTCCACCCGAGAAGTCAACCCGGGTAACCTCCGGCTGGGAAGCCTTCAACCTCCCAGCCTCCTCTACCAGAATTCTGGCCTGGGCTTCCTTAGACAGTTCGGCCAACCCAAGCGCCAGCCTTCCCAAAACCTTTTTGGAAGGAGTCTCCATTGCGGGACTCTCGTCTTGCTTCGCCCCTCTCCCGATCCTTCTCCCTCGGTCACAGTCACCTGCGTCTCCTTGCAGGCTCTGTCGAAACCTCTGTCCAATTTTCTTGAACCGCTGCGGGCGACCTAACGTCGCCATCCCTGGACTCTCCCACAGGAGGCCCCACAACAGGGAGCTCGCCCCGAACCTCACCGACTGCGGCCGCTCCCTCTTGCTCTCCTACCGAGGTCGGGAGTAAACCCGCGGCCGGGGAGAGCCCCCTAGAAACAACGACTTCCGCCGAATCCATCGTCGGCTCGTCTTTCAAAGGGGATGCGGCCAGTGAGCCAATGGAATCTCGTCCGAGCTATCTGATAGTTCCACCACAGGGGGACAATGGATCTCAACTGTCCTCCTCAAATCCTCCCTCGCTTCCGACGCTCCCGCCGTGATCACTCCGGCATCCGGCGAGCATCTTCCAGAAGTATGAGCCCTCTTCTCGGGCCTACTTCTCTCCGCGCTGCTGCTCTCCCTGGGCGCTTGCCCTTCTTCTTCTTAACAAGGCCTGATAACTCAGACCTCTTGGCTGCGAGAGCGAAGAGCATGCAGTTAAACCCAAATACGTCGCCTGGATAAAAAACAGCAGAAAAGAGAAAAGGGGGACCTACCGTGCGGGTCCAGAGGGCTAAGCCCGGCGGCGAAAAGAGCACCCTCCGATAACAAATCGTTGGCCGAGAACACCTGGCCGTTGCGGAGAACATCCAAATCTTTCTCCTCCCGCTCGGACAAAACCGGATGCGTTTCCGCATCCCGAACAAAATTTCCCATTTCCGAGGGAAGTCGGAACCAATGTTCCCCTCGGCGATGATGAATCGACTCTTTCATCCCTTTATGGAGGACGGCTTATCCGCAATCGTTTTGAAGGACCTCCGGGCCCGATGTAAGGCCACTCGATTTCTCCGGGTATCAGATGATAGCAAGCGAGGAAAAGAGGGAGAGTAGCAATAACCTGAATCTGATGACACATTGAAATAAATCCGATAATACTCCGCCAGCTATTAGGAGCCACCATCGCCGGACAGATGTTGTAATATGTCATGATCTCCTTCACCAAGGGATGAAGAGGAAACCGGAGGCCTGCTTTCAAACTGTCCTCATAAATGAAGACTCCATGCTCCAGATCCCGCGAGACCCTGTGCTCGGGTCCCGGCAATCGCAGAACAACGTCCGGGGGTATATCATACCTCTGGCGAATCTTCCCACATCCTCAGCAACGATCTCCGAAGCTACATTGTCGGGGCTCATCATCCTCCTAGCCGAAAAAAGCACCAGGCGAAACGGCAAACGGGGCGGAGGACGGAACTCTCCAGGAAACAAATGAGAGGATATTGCGAACAGAAGCAGCGCTACTCTTGCTTTGCTTCCCCCCGAAGGAAGCCATCTTGAGAAGATGAGGCGCTTCGCCCGAGGCGTCCGGAACCACCTCGACAAACGCCGCATGAATCGGATTTGCTACGTGGCATTTCCCCAACCGTTGCCCCTGGAGGAGCCTTACCCATGAAGGCATGATGACCGCGCTGCATTAATTAGGGCATCATTGCATGGGCTATCCAAACCGGATCATCCCATCCAAAGCGTGCCACCTGGACTTATACTCCCTATGCCCGAACCTGCGCTTCGAACTAGGGAGTGGGGGGCATGTGTTGGGGGGTAAAATCGTCATGCATCATTAATCGTACACGCGGCTAAGGTCAGCCCTGATTCCCGTTCGAATGAGCGACCCCGCCTAGGATAGGTCGGTGAATTGAGATGCTCCAGCTCCTCATCGAACCAGGGGTCCTCGAGGTGCCGACCTATCCCGTCTCTCGGCCCCAGCCGAGCTATCGGTCCTCGTCTGTCGGCTCCTCTGGCCGACCTATCCGTCTCTCAGCCCCAGCAGAGCTATCGGTCCTCATCTGTCGGCTCCTCTGGCCGACCTATCCCGTCTCTCGGCCCCAGCCAGCTATCGGTCTTCGTCGTCGGCTCCTCTAGCCGACCTATCCCGTCTCTCGGTCCCAGCCGAGCTATCGACCTTCGTCTGTCGGTTCTTCTAACCGACCTATCCCGTCTCTCGGTCCCAGCCGAGCTATCGACCTTCGTCTGTCGGTTCTTCTAACCGACCTATCTCCCTCCTTGGCCCTGATTGCCAGGCTGCCATTTTAGCTCAGCTCAGTCCGAGCGACACTACCCCCTCCGCAGAATTCGACGCGGGAAAGCCCAAACTCCCAAGATCCTAAGCAAAATCATATCAGAAAGTGGCCTAAGGGAGCCTAACACCTTGGGACCTACGCCCCCGTCAGATCCCTAGGCAGCAACAAGCTCTTCCAGCCGTCGATTCCACTAACTAACCGGATACGGATCCTACCAGACCCGTAACAGACTGGATTCGAATCCCAAAGCCTTCGGACCCACGATGCTCCTCCCTAACGATTAGGTGATCCTCTATAAATACTGCAGTTCCAGACCCCCTGAGGTACGCGCACATTCTCGGACGCTATTCCCCTTCTTTTCTCTCTACGCACTTGCTCACTCGACCGCTCTTAGCCCTCTATTCCGCCATTGCTGCTCTGCCCAGAGCTCTCTGGAGGAACTCTCCGCGAGAGCCTTCTCTCTCATCTTGTTGCCCGTCGGTCCCTTACTGACTTGAGCGTCAGAGGGTCTTCCGCGGAGGGCCACCCCCAGCGCCTCCCGCGTGTAGGCTTCTTTGCAGGTCCGCCCAGGAGGGAGCTCAATCAGGAGACCGGACGCGCCCGAGTCGGAGAGCGGATTCTGGCGACAACAATTATGAATCATGTTAGCCCATTCCAGAACAGTAGAACATTTTCAAACATGCACCTCTATAGTTCCTCAAACTTCTTAATTCATGGTCAAAACCACAACTTGAAGACTGCAATGCATACAGTTTACAGACCGAAGCAATACAAGGATCATCCATAAACCTCAACGTCGGAGCATAAATTATCCATAAGCAATACAGTTTACAGACTGCAAAGTGCCAGTCATCTCCCCGTTTTCTTCCAGTATGTGAAGTACCCAACCAGCATTGCAGCATTGTCCTTCAGCAGAAATGGTTGTTTGCTAGCTGCTGCGTCCAGTTATACATTCAAGGAGGGTGGCATTCCATGAGCATAGAGCTGCTGACCTGCTGCAGCTTCAGCTTGCACTTCACTTCTAAGGCCTCCTATTGCAAGGTAATAATTGTCTAACGTGTTTCTTGCAGTCCTGAATGTGATGCAATTTTTGGATGCAATATCATCCAAAATTGAAATCAAGCCAAAGCCTGAAGCGTGCCCTTTACTTTCATCTTAATTCAAGACAGAAAAAAGAGACCATGATCTGTAAATACCTGGAATACTCCTTCTGTAGTCCCTACATTTTGTGCTTAGAAATAATGTGCATACCATCTTTGTAACTAGCCTCAGATCACCAGGAAGAGCTGCCTCCCTGTGGCTTTTGTAACAACCGGCAACTCTGGTTGAAACAAATTTAATTTGTGAAAAACAAGGGATCAAATTGTGTAGTCCAAAAACAGAGGAATCAAACATAGCCAACTCAATGGCATGAGCACATTGTACTACTTCGAATGCTGGATATGTTCTGTGACTTTCTAATATTCATTCACTCCTTTGGGCCAATGATTCACCAAGGGGATTCGGTATTTACAATTCTGCAAGCAGCTCCTTACTGAAATTACACTATGTCACATTAGACAGCTTAGATTTTTTGAAAACCAGCTTAACCTTAAACTTGAATTAAGAATTGCTGTATTGCTCAATAAATAGAAATTATTTTAATATTTATATATTTAAGATAAAGATGCAGCTTTGTGTCTAATGGACTGTCTTTTGTTTACTGGGTAGGGTATTGCCAACGACAGTTCCGCTAGCGCAAGTATTCCTTTGAACCGAACAGTAGTAGGTGGCCACAGCCAACCACGAGGAACATCTGACACCACGTTTCAGTTGCAGAGCCAAAGATCCGAATGAAGGTTAAAATTACTGCAGAATTCGCGACTTGCCCCTAATTTCATCTTTACCGTCTAGATTACAACTCTGATTCTGAAAACCTGCGAAGCATGATCAAAGATTGAAAGATAAATTTAGTTTCAAACTTTTCTTCCCTTGGCGTGTAAACCACCTCATTCCCCAGCTAGTCAGAAGCAAAAGACGTGTTGCCATACACTCTCAGATCCGTTTCCAGGACCCAAAGCATCAGATATTTTCATGTCACACGTAAAAAGATGGCATAAGCTCAAGCATGGAGGATATCGTTCGTATCCAACGGTTTTGTACGCTACACACAAGGGTTCCCAGAAGCTTCTAAACAACAGAGATGGGAGGACACGAGGAACTGGGTTCGGCAACAATGCTGGCGAGCACAATTAACAGAAAATGTCGAGCAATATAGCTATTCCCATCTGACCACACCCACAAGAGGGTGAGAAATCCTCTCATAACCATCACTTAAACTAGCTTTGGGCCAAAGCAGGCATACAAAAAATGCAAATATCAGAATATGGATACCACCAGAAATTTCTATTCGGCTTGGAGACAGCCGGATAAAATATTTGCTAACATGATATTAAGGATATCATGCTTCATACACCTTATATCTTCCCAACTGTTGTCGTTTATGATTATGAAACAGCGGTCAAATTCAAAGAAACAAGCCTTATTACCAAGCCCTTCTGAAATATGCCAATGGCATTGCAGATTACCTAGTTCGGGGTATCCAACAACAACTGTAGCATACATTATCTGAGGAAGCAAAATGAACAACCTTGAAAATGAATGAGCTACTACCAGACTGGTTTTAGCCCTCCACAAGTACAAATAGTGGTAAGTCACCAAGTCTTTCCCGGCCCTGAACCAATGAAACTCGTTAGTTTGAAGTGCTAGAAACAGGAAACGCAAATGGAAGATTGGCATGATCTTACAAGATGAACAATTACTCTAAGAAAGTATATTGTACGGTAGATCTCTAGAAGATAACCAAACAAGTCAAATGTAATAAGATCTTTCCTGTGCCAGAAATCCACAAAATGCTTTTATAAACATAATTTACATAAGGACAATGCCTTAATAAGAAGAGACACACACTGAGAACGTTATGGTGACAACATGAGTTCCATTGATGCAGAGGTCATGTAATTGACCTACCAACAGTTTGTACTAATAGAAAATAGCACTGATGAGTGTACACTAACAGCTTCTCAAAATGGCCTCAAATTTAATATGATGATGTAAAACCAAAGAGGCGAGCACAAACCAAGCACCTGTTTGTTATTGCTTCCATTTTCTGTTTTTGTTCTCAAAAACCCAGGAAGAAAAATGAAATAGACTAAACAACTATATATATATATATATATATATATACACACGGTGAAACCCTCTTATTCTTTGAAAGTTTGTAAAATCTTTTGAGCTTTTGGAAGCAAAGAGTGGACAGTGAAAGCATGGAATAACAGAAAAACATCAACAATGCCAAACAAGCCCTACATTATGCAATAACAGATGTACACCGTTGAGAAAGAGTACAAATATCCAAAAATTGAAAACTCTTCTAGGTATAGAAATAAAGAATTTCCAAATTTAGACACCTTAGAAACAACACTGAGCCATAAAGACCAATACACCCAATGTTTTCCTTTTCTTTCCCTCGTACTTCATTCTCCTCTTTTGGGAACGCGGGGGAGGGGGGGGGGGTGGGGGGGGTTTGGGGGTCTCACTATTTTACATGTTGTAAAATACCAAAATTAAGGAATACTTTAATAGTACCTACTAATTACAAGAATGAAAAGTCATAAACGCTCACCTCAAGACCTGAAAAATTTTGTTTGTTACATCTTAAAAACCTAGTACATAAGCATGGAGCTTGGTTCCAGAAACCTTAAATACTGTAGAAATGAATAGATAAACAAAGAACAAACACAAGAACCACACCTGAAAACAAGATTGGAATTTGAAATCTAGAAAGTCTGTTAAATTTTCTCTCTCAATTCCTGCATGATAAATTCCCATTTCTCATTTTTGTTCCATTTCATTTACATTCCCAGCATCCAATCAGAGCCATAATTCATAATGCTCAGCTCCATCTTTCAGTGGCAGCTTGTAGAAAGCAACAATATAGCAACTGACTTATATTAACTCATATTAATACCACCATCTTCATTTCCAGCTTAAACTTAACCAATCAACAGAATCAATTCATATGGTAAAGAAACTTAGTTCATTTTAACATACTCCATATTCAGTTTGTAATAAGCAGTGACACAACCATCAACTGCCCATGAAGTCAATTTTTAACAATGTTTCAACTCCTGGAAGATAATTGAGAGATTATTTCCTTGAACCAAAGACCATGCAAAGATCATACAAATTATGAATAACCACGAGATACAAGATGCAAAGCTAAGATATAAATAAAATTTAGATAAAGAATGCCTATTCATTAAGTGAGGATCATTGTGTAACAAAGGGCATCTTAGTTACTGCTCCCATCCAGCTAAAATTAACTTTGAATTATGCCAGCAGATGCAACAGTTTATATGCATCAGTTGCTTAAAGTCTTTTCTTAATATGTTTGAAAAATTGGTCATCCACAAATTGAATATTAAATGTACCTATAACATGATGCAGATAAAGTCTTTCCTCTCCAGCTCCCCCCCCCAAAACCCGTGCCTCAAAAGAAAAAAAAAAAAAAAAAAGAGGCTGAACTAGGATCCAGTCAACCGAATTTCATGTTGGATTCAGTCAGGTGAATATTGGAAGATGTGGGCTTGATATCAATGATCCAAGATATTGAGGGTGATTAACTACCTCTAAACTACTTCCAGACCAAAATCATGTAATTTGAAGACTTCTAGCCTATGCATACAATGGTCAAAAAATAAAAAATTGAATAAGATAAAACAAATTTTTACTATTGGAAGATGTGGGCTTGACATCAATGATCCAAGATATTGAGGGTGATTAACTATATACCTCTAAACTACTTCCAGACCAAAAATCATGTAAATTGAAGACTTCTATCCTATGCTTACAATGGTCAAAAAATGAAAATTTTGAATAATTTAAAACCAATTTTTACTGCTAGATCATTGATTAGGGGTTTCCAAAATAACATGATTTTAATTCGATGTATTTCAGAGGTAGCTGATCATATTTTAGATTATCAATGTTAAATCGCTATCTTATCAGTTCAATTGATTGGATCCTACATGAAATCTAATCGACTATATAGATAGATGGATGGATGGTAGGCATGAGAGTTTACGAATCATTCATCATCTACATTAAAGGTGAAGCACAAAAGAACCAACCCAAATATATAACCATTTCTTTAACAGTGCCAAGCATCAGTTAAGATGGAAATGGAATTCTAATTCCATGGTTTTGATGATTCCCATCAGAATTGGAATTCCAATTCTTGTGTTTCGAATAAAGTGTAAACCAATGGAACTGAATTCTAATTCTTTTGTTTGGAATTAAGATGGAAATAGAATTCATAAAATGATTTTATCATATTACCATTAATATAAGAAAAGAATAATTTTGAAAGATAAAAAACTTATAAGATAAAGAACTTAAGCTTTCATAATTTCAAAAAAAACCAAAGGAACAACAAAGGCAATTCAAGAATTCATGTAAAGATCTATCTTTTGTTTTTTCAACCTCTACAAGCACATAAAGAGAACCGAACATTGAGAGATCAAAACCTTAGCAAAGATTGACAACCTAAGAGAGATGAGAGGATGAGTGTGGTGTCAGATGACCTTAAGACTGGCAGCATGAGAGAGACAAGAGGAGCAAACAAATTTGAAGCATTTTGATCACACGTTTAGGAGAGGTATTATTCTTGTTTGATGGCTATTTTGGGTGGAATACAAAATATTTTATTATATGTCCCATGAATTCCAATTTAACTCTCACAAATCCGATTATTTTTTGTTGGATTTCTGATTCCATAGTTTTTACAGCCCATTTGGAACCATTTAAACTTTAATCGGAATTATTCCATAGTTTTTACAGTCTATTTGGAACTATTAAAAACTAGAAAATTGGAATTCTGACTCCGTAGTTTTAATGATTCCAGTGTTTAGAATGAAATAAAACTATAAAATTAGAATTCCGAATCTCTAAAAACTACAGAATCAGAAATTCTATCAAACATGGCCGGATATGTCAAAGAAACGAATTGGAATTCGTGAGACACAAATAAAATATTTTTATTCCCCAAAATATCCATTAAACCAAAACAATACCCTTCCCAAATCCTCGATCAAAGTGCTTCAACTTCTCCTCTCGTTTCTCTCACAGGCTGTCAATCTCAAGCTTCTCCAATGCCACACTCGTCTTTCTTGTAGCTCATGAAATCACTTTTTCTATTACTATTATCTACTTTTTGGATATAAAAATGGTTTCATTTTTCTTATATGACCTTGTTATATGTTTACTGTCGTCTATGTCTATTGCTTTGAATCATCAAAGCCTAGATTCTTTATCCTATAACTTTTTATCTATGAAAATTATTGTTTTCTTATACTAAGGGTAACATGGTAAAACCATTTTATGAATTTTATTTCCATCTTGGTTTCAAATAAAAGAATTATAATTCAATTTCATAGTTTTATACCTTATTCCAAACACAAGAATTGAAATTCAATTCTAATGGAAATCATTAAAATTATGGAATCTGAATTCCATCTCCAATAGGAATTGGTTTCAACAAGCATGCTGTTAAAGATTTAGAATTTCAATTCTATAGTTTTATTTCATTCCAAACATTGGAATCATAAAACTATGAAATTGGAATTCCAATTCCATAGTTTTTGACCGTTCCAAGGAGATGATGCAGAATTGTTGTCAAAAACATTTTTGAAAAGGTTTTCTATTATATATCATTCCTAAGCTATCAATAGGCCAAGCCGGCCCAAATAGCCTGAAGACCTAACTCAGAAAGAACCAGCCTCAGGCTTAGGCTTTAGAGCAGCAGTCTAGACTCAGATCATGAGACATAGGCCCAAATAATGATCAAGCTAAGCCCGGTTGCAAATTTGATAAGAAAATGTACAAGTCCAAACTTGAGCCTGGTTCGACTCCAAAGGATACACTGAATTGGGTCAAGCCTGAGCCTAAAACACTTGGGCTTAGTTCAAGACAAGCTAGACTCAAGCTTGAGCTTTCAACGTAAATCTTCTTCAAGCCTACACCCCCAGCCCACTAACGAACCTAATCATTTCCAAGAACCTAAAGAACATAAATAAATAAAGGGTTTCTTTTTTTTGCATTTTACACCTAATATTTTATCAATATTACTTATAAAACCTTCCCTTATCACTATTTATAAATTGGCCTAAATAGATTTTATCAATTTTAATACCTTAGGCTAAGTTTACTCTAGTAGATTATGGGTAGCCATTTGTTCAAGCCAAGGTATGCCAACTGTACTAAACTGCCTGGTATAGGAATGTATTGACGATTCACCATTTTGAAATGGCACAATGCGGTACCACCCCAAACCATCCTATATATCTCGTAACCGTCCTATACCAACATCATACAGACCTCATACCATATCAAACCGCCTAGTACCATGCTGAACCACCCAATTTATGAGTTAAAACTTTCCCGTTTACCTAACTAATACGTCGTTGGTTTGGTACAGAATGACTGATACACTATCAAGGTGTACCAAAATAGTATCGGTTCTTCATATGGTGAACTTTAGTTTAAGCATTTAAATGGGATCATCTTAACTTAGAGGATAAAATTACTCTTGTCTCCTTTCTTATTCTACCTCTATTTCGTCCTCCCTAGCCTTTCTTCCTAAATAACTTGGCATCTTTTGCTCTAAGCCAAGCCATTCAAGACCCTCTTCTCTGTCATTCCAGCATCACCTTTAGCCTTGTTGTGAGTCGTGACTTCCCTCGCCCTCCACCGCATCTTCCTCCCCTCTTTCCTTCCTCTATCAGCTCCAGCACCTCCATACTCCCGAAAAACTCCACCTCCATACTCCCAATGGTCATGCAGACCTCGAACTTCTCTACCATCAACTTTGCATTGCTTCCCCCCCACCAACACCGACACCCCATCTGCATGCTCTATAATGTCAAGTTCTACCTATCATGGCTCATAAATGGCCCCATCACTACATGCACCAAGATCTTGATTTACAAGACCCATCCTACATTTGACAACTCCCTCCAACATCTAGTCCACCATTGGCAACAACCAAAGGAAAAATCATCCTGTCACTTCAGCGCCTCCATAAGCACCACCACCTCTTTAGTTGGTACCCAAATGACATGTACACTACGGACCCCAACAGGTGGAGATCTAGCTTGCTTGTCATCTTTTTTCCAAATCAATAGCTCCATTCTTTACACAACAATAGATAGAGGTGAGCATTCGGTCGGTTCGATTCAAAATTGCATAAAACCGATCAAACCGATTTTTTTGAAATTTATAACCAAACCAAACTGAATTTTATAAAAAAGCCTATTTAATCGAATCGAACTATGCTAATTTAGTTTGGTCCATGTTTTGGTTATGGGCCTAATATTTTGGGCTTTAAGCCCAAAAACTTGAAAATGGGAGAAATAATAGTCCTTTATTTGGGATTTAAATCCAAAAACCTAAAAGAGAAAGACCAACATAGTTAGAGGCCTATTGTTTGAGCTTTAAGCCTAAAATTCAACTAATCTAGCTACCCCAACCTGGATTACCATCAGAATAACCTGAAAGGTATATAAAGAAATCGGTTTGGTTCTTTTTTTCTTTTAATCCTGAAAAAATCCAACCGAACCAGATAACTATTTTTTTTAAAGACCCTTACTAAATCAAATTGCTGAAAAAACCAAATCGTAATGATAGAATTACACCAGTTCAGTTTGATTTTTCGGTTAAACCAAAATTATGCTCACCTCTAGCAACAAAAGAGAGGCTTTGGGGTGCTAGGAAAAGGAGGCCTATAGCAAAGAAGAGGAGGCTTGTGGATTTGGCCAAGGCATCAAGGAAGGACTTCTCCGGGGCATTCATGGTGTTTTGAAATGGTGGCTTTGAAGCAACAGTAGAGGATGGCTTGCTTGAGGACAAACAGAAAGTTGGGGTGGTCAAAGGAGATGGTGGAGAACATACTACAAGAGAGCTAAGAGCAGCAAACGGCAATGTTAAGCTCCGATAAGGTGATCTTAGCATCAAAGGCAGCATGAGGTAGATGACTCCAAAAAATAGTTAAAAATGGACATGGTGAAGAGGCGAGATGTGTGGAGGACATGGAAGACATGGAGGGAGCAAGTGACAGGGATGGTTCAATCAAGGGATATTCAGTGATGAGGTTAAGGATGGGTGGTTCATCAGGGAAGGCAGAAAGGTCACAGATGAGGCAATGGGAAAACGGTTCAAGGGCTTTATCTTGGTACGAGGGTTTTGGCAAGGGAAGATGCGATTATGCAGGGAAAAGATTTTCGCTTCAGGGGAGAACAAAGGTGGGGTTTGGGAGGGTATTAGGTGGAGAGAGAAGAGATGGAGACAAGTTAAAACATAAGCTGGAGACTATGGTTGCTGGTTAATAATTTTGTATTTTTGTCAATCAATCTACCAATCTCTTTCCTCTCGTCTAGGTTTGCGGACTTCCCTTTTACTTTTATATGATCTAGAACCTAGTTGAAGTTAACTAGGGATAAAACAGTCAATTACTACCCATGATTAACTTAGCCAGAATATAATTCGCAGGGGAGAAAATAGGCCAACAGAAGGGTAATATTGCAAATAATTGTAATTTTATTTGGATCAATTTGCAAATAGGGATAAGGAGAGGTTTAATACACAATATTGGCAAAATAGAGTGCAATATGCACACAAAAAAAAAGATCTAAAGTGAAAAACAGAAGCAGTATCACGTACACGTTCTTGCCTTTCTTATACTAGTTGCTTGAATTTTTTGACACAATTTATATATGGTCCAAGACTGCAAATGATTAAACCAAATATGCAGGATCCTAGATCTGATAAGCAAGCAAAACAATTACAATTCTATGATGATGAGATACAAGAATGCAATATTGTAGCAATAGTCATATCTTTGAAGACAGTTGTGCTTGATGGGTTCAACCATGATCACCAAGTTCTATTACCTAGATATCCCTAGTACACATTTCATAGCAAAACACCAATGAACATTTTATTTCATATCAATATCATACAACAAACATTTTCTGGTCAAGTAATTGCATGCATACCATGTAATCAAATAAAAATATTGAGAAAGGAATCTCTGTACACTGATATATAAATCATATGGGTTTTTTTTTTTCCATTGCATCAATCAAACTGCTAAATTGGCATTCCCTGCCTACAAAGTTATGATGCAGATTTACCACCAACTAGTAACACAAAGGTAAAATTTAATGTTTGCTGGACAATAGTTTCCAAGCTTAAGTCATGAAATACAACTTGGATATAAGAGATCTATTGAAAATTCTCCAATTATTTATAAAAAATATATGAAAGTTATTTTATCCTAAAGATAACACCAACTTGATGAAAACTGTAAAGGAAAACACATGTAGCGAATTTTCTTGGAAACTTTTATGACAAAGTCATGAATTATTGCAAACTTACTCAATTGAGATTCTTTTGATATCCTATTATTTATTTTTCTATCCATCAACCGTTAAATATCCTAAAACTTCTCGCTAACAAGCACTTGCTTGCCACATGAGCAACAGAGCAGGGGTTCAATTTCAACTAGGGCCAGCTCTTAAGGAGTGGGATGCACATAGAGTGAAAGGTTGAGATTAGCCAATTCAAATTAAAAAAGAAAAAGAAAAAGAAAAAAAACTACATCATTCAAAGCTCCATCCTTCAAAAAATAATCCCAGATTTTAAATTTTATCACCATAATTTCACCATACAACTCATATGAAAAAGGTAATGCACTTTTGTAAGATAAGGGTAGTTACTCCACCTTGAGCTCTGGCAACTCTATAACACAAGCACATTCAACCACCTCTGCTCCAGCACGTTCTGAAAAGAAAAAAAGGGGATTAACATTGCAACAAGTATCTTGGATTTGTAAAGAGCTTCCATCAACCTTATTAGGCAACTAAAAACTAAGAAAAAATAATGCATGCTTTCAAGTTTCCACATTTCACCAAGTGTTTGCACCCCCGCTTACAAGCAGCTACTTTAAGTCCAGATAATTCCTAGGAATGCCTCAAAATGAAGTAAGACATCCGCCAGCAAATTAACTAATACTAGCAAAACCTGACTAGCATATTCAGAAATTACAATACCAGAATTAAATACCACAGTCAGAAAAACATGGAAGTAAGTCCAATTTGCAGTGTCCCAAATTTCTAAATTTAGAAATTTGGACCGCAAAACCAAAATATGTAAACCTTGTACCAATCCAACTTTGCAATAAAAAAAACACAAAAAAAAAATCCTTGTGCTAGTTGCTAGATTCATCAATTTGCTAATTCTCATTATTTCTGAATTTTCCATCAAAGCAAAGGTCTCAACAGGAGTTCAAGGGGTACATCAAATATTAAAAACTAACATGGTGGTAGCACAAATATGCAGAAACACCAGGACATAAATAGTAGTCTATACTCTATAGCGATCAGAACTCCCAGTTACATGTACAATTTTGTTGCGAGTAATACTCAAACATCCAAGATATAGAATTTTTCTGCCACAAGGAGAACATATTCATTTATATTTCACTATTAGTTTTAACAAAATCTACAGAAGAACTTTTTCCAACCTAGTGAACGCTAAAACAACAGTTAAAATATCTATGGTCCATGGACCATCAAAGTTTTGACCACTCAGAGAGAGAGAGGGAGGGAGGGAACTAGCACAATCATCGACCTTTAATACTCATTCTGAAAGCAAAACTTTGGAATACTCAACCCAGAAGCAAAATGATTGACTCGAATAAAATGGGGTTGGCACCCACAAGCTATAGGAACCGGAGAGCCAGGCAAACAGACTACAGAACATCCATACATGTTCAAAACTCAGTGTCAATCATAACACTGTCACCATTGTTGTTTATTATATAGCATGCTTTCCCACCATTACAGAGAACAAAAATAACTCATGAAACTAGGGGGGAGGAATCTATAGCAACATAACAGTGACTTTTAAAAAATATTGATAATAGGGCTATGATATACAAAATATTCACAAACTTAAAAATAAGCACTAGTAATTTACCTAGAAGTCTGACTGCAGCAGACAAGGACCCTCCTGTTGCAATAAGATCATCAATGACAAGGGCCCGCTCTCCTGGCTGGACAGCTCCTACATGCATCTCCATTTTGTCTGTGCCATATTCCAGAGTATACTCTTCCGAAATGACTTCACCTAATAGTCATCAAAGATTATCATGTACAACATACAGCATCATCTACCTGTTGGATAGAAACGAAAATACTTGGTAAAACAGGAAAGAAGGGAATAATGGGCAAAGAAATGTTACCAGGTAATTTCTTTGGCTTTCTCAGAGGAACAAACTTTGCTCCAATAGCTAAGGCAATGGGGGGACCAAATATAAAGCCTCTTGCTTCAATACCTTCATACATCACAAATTTAAAATTAGACAAAGTACACATATATTTTCAATAGCAGTATAATAGTGTCAAGGTCCGCGATAAACAGTCTCAATTGGAGGATTAAATTATCAGATCAATATTCCATCTTCGAACATGGTCCCACTTTTAACACACACATTGAAATTTTTTCCAAATTCAAAATTAATCTAGCTCTGAAATTTAAATCATTTGATAAAGTTTTTTTGGAAGAGAAAAAAAAAAAGGATAACACATACCACATCACTGGGGAAAAATAAGTCAAATTAAAAATCGATTTGCTTATGGTTCCAATAATTTCAGGATTTATATATTCTGCTGCAATATAAAAGGAAAACATCTCTATTTTTTTTGGAAAAAAAAAAACTCCAAATCATGCTATACAGCACATATTAACAATTCCAAATGAAGACTTAAAAACATCTTTAGGAAAAAAAAATCCAACACTGCTTTCTTAGACAACATCTTTCACAGAAAGACTAGGCGTGCCACAGGCACGTTAAAAACACCCACTCTAATATAGATATGCCTATTTGATTGTCTCGCGCATGATTTCGTAAACAGCCAAACAGGAACATTTTGGTCAATGACATTTTTCAAAGCAACACCAAGAATGCAAATTAAAATAATTGATATATCTGACCAACCCAGACATAATTATATAAATAAAACTATAAGTTGTTTTTCTTTCTAAAAAATATGTTGGGTGTGCCACCACTAGGGTTTGAACCCTAGAACTCTCACATGGGGAGAAGAATGCCAACCAACTGAGCTAAGTCTGGTTGGTACAATCATACAAAGTACTCAACTCAACTCAACTCATCTAAGCCTTTTCCCAACTACATGGGGTCGGCTACATGAATCTGCTTCCTCCACTCTGCTCTATTCAGGACCAAGTCGACATTTAAATTACAAATAGTTATATCTTTTTAATTATTTCTGTCCATGTTAGTTTAGGTCTACCTCTACCTCTATCCTTACCCTGAATTGTTAAAAGAACACTCTTTCTAACTGGAGCATCTAAAGTGTTGCAAGTAAATTTGTGATAATATTATCGTAAACTTACGACTGACAAGACACATGTTACAAAAATAAATAAATAAATGAACCAACTGACAGCGTAGGATGGTCTCACACACTTAGCAAGTAACTGAATCTCATAAGTCATACGAAACAACAAAGTTGATATGCATGCTTTACATGAAAAATATGCCAAACAAACTTGAAAGTCTTCAAAAAATGACAATAAATACTTTTTTAATCCAACCATTATGCTAAAACAAACTTTAATCACAAATGGTGCATTTATGGTAATTCAAAGCTGTTTTAATCTAAGTTTTGCCAGTTTATCGTGTTTGGAAAATAATCAGTGCTCAGAAATATTACTGCCCGCCTTCATGATGCTCCAATAAATAAGCCATGTAACAGTTCTAATATGTTGAGTGATTAATAGAGATAATATAGTTGGCATTAGTTGACAGCTATTGGAAAAGAAAATTAAGTGAAATATTTAATTAATCAGCAATGAGTTCATAGAAGGCTCAATCAATGAAGTAAAGAAGTAACAGATATTGCGCGCCCCTAACAGACATAACAACCATAAACAAGCAATGTGTAGCTCATCAGCTCAAAATCATATACTACAATTTTATTAACCAGCATAACGTGAAAAGATGGTTAAAATGGGTGTGACAAATCCGCAAGCATTCTTCCACTTGGGGATGGCAAATCATGTCAATGGATCACAAACAGACCATGTCAACTTAAGAGTATAGCAACAAATGGGTCAATCCACACCCGACCTGCTTATTAATCATGTTAAAAATCGAGAATTAAACCCGACCTATGTATCATATAGGTTATACGAATCGGACAGTTCAGGGCAAACTGAACCAACCTGAAACTATGTTCAATCTGTCAGTTTAGTACAAGGGGAGAACCAACCAAATCAGCCTTGAACTGACCAACCTGATCGAAACAAATCATATTGGACCTGATTTGGAGCAATTGATGGCTTGGGGTCCCCTGATCTATCCGACTGGTACATCACTGGTTTATTATGGTATGCCCCGTATTGAACCGTATTGTTTCAGTACCAAAATAGTATTGATTCCTAGTACAACGAACCTTGCACGATGCTAACCCGTGTAACCTAGTTAATGATAATGTCATGTTTGGGTGGACATGAATGCATGACTTGTTTTCAACCCATATAATTTGAAATTAGATTTTGCTCCAACTTGCATAACCTCTGTAAACCGTCTAACACTAATTCAATCATAAAACAGATATATATCCACAATTATAGTTAAAACAAAAAATTGTATACCAATCCATTTCGATCTCTTGGATCTTATGTGATGACAAAAAAATGTTCTTGACGGTTGAAAATTAAAGGATGAAATTGACTTGGATAAGCTAAAACAAGCCTAATAGATTGTGTCCGGGTTTATAGGTTGTGCGACACAAATTGATCCATTTAATAATCTGATTAATTATGGATCAATTTTGAGTTAGCAAGTCAACCCAAGACACAACTTGTCTATTAACCATGTTTAACGGATCAAACAGATTCTAATCCCAACCTATTTATGCTCAACCCAAATCCACAAATTCCATGTTGAGTTCGAGTTGTGTTTTGACAAATTTTGAATTAAATCCACAAGGCAAATATGATGTTTACAGGAGATACCCACAAAAAAAAAAAAAAAAACAAAATACATATTTTGCCAAAGGAACATCAAAGTTTGTCCTGAGTCTAGTTCTTTCAATATGTAATGTACAAAATATTTACAAACCCACTAGCCTAACAATAGAGGTATGTGTAGGCAAAGGATATATTGAAGGATAACTAAAGATTAGGTCGATCATTCATGCAGGGTGTCCACTTCTTTTTCTGCACAAACTAAGCACAGAAATTCAAAATGAAGTGCAAAAGCATAGTTAGTAGACCTTCCGGAGTTCCAGATAGCTAGGCTAATTGGTCTAGCAGAGGAATTACGATTTTATATACAAAAAGGAGAATTTTGAATGTGTTCTGCGTATTGATTCTGGTTTCTCCAAGACAGAAATAAGGGTGTTAGATAAGACCCCAAAAGCATTTGCTTGAGTAGAAAGGAATACATTTACAACCTGATCCAGGGTCACAAGTGATTCATAAAGAGGCTACAGTAAAAAATTAGTATGAGAAATGAATTTGTGGAATCTTCAATCAGGAATAATTTGGAACACAAGTCACTGTAGAATTCATTTGCAAATGAAATGAATTTCACAATCGAATTCATTTGTAAATGAATTCCTATGTTTGGCCCACTATACATAAATATGTGGAAATAAAATGAATTTTCATGTCAGGAGCAAATGAAAATTGAATTCAATGTTCCATTTTCCTAAATTGCCCCTATTTTATAATTAGTTGGATAATGAATGTCTTTCTTTCTATTTCTTTCAAATTTTATCTTTTAAAACTCAAAATTTTTTAGCCTTAGAAATGGGAGAGTTAAATTATTTCACTTTTTATTAAAGTTGTTCTTGCATTAAGAGGTAGACTTTGGTGCAATTGTAAGATTATTTCATTATAACTTGGATGCTGTAAATTCAAAACATCAAACATGCATATGAGAATTAGGCTGCCTACATTTAACCCTTTCCGGACATCGAGTGGTCTTTATCCATGGATTAATTGAGGATAATATTGTGGGACCTTGCAAACTAGGAACTTTATTTATTGATTAAATGGGAAGGATAAATGATCTAAAAGGAGAAAGATAAAGATTTATAAAATAGTTTTCTTCCATGTCTATTATATTCAAATAAAATATTTTATTTGCTCAAACAAGAAAACTTTGGGAGAATGGAGGAGAAAAGAGAAGAAGTCAAGAGAATTTTATTCTTCAATACTCAAATGGAACCAAAAAAATTTCCAACTTCCACAAAAATATACTACAAAATTCTATCACACTAATTATATACCCCTCTAGACCAACATCACCAATGATGTGAACTCAACCTTAGGCTTAAAAGGACAGAAATAAAGGAGGAGATCTTTTGGCCATTCCACGCTAGGTACGCTCCATCCTCCTTCCAACCTCCTCTTTCTCTTTTGCTCCCACCAAAACCCTTGCCTCTTGTTTCCCCAAGGTTTTCTCAATGGCAATGTTGAGAAGAAGCAAGATGCTGCCTCCAGTGACGAAGGGCCCACTGCCAAACCATGACCCCCTGCCACCCACCTTCAACCGTGGCCTCGACACGGTGCACCCCACCCTCCTCAATGAGATGTCCAAGGCCCACCCCTTTGGACATTGGCCCCCTCCCTCCCTACTTAGTCATCATCGAGGAGTGCCTCGCTGCCTAGCACCAAGTGATCCAGGGCGTCATTGACAACCAGCGCCTAGCCACCACCCATGTCACCCTCAAGCAGGTGCTTGCCTCTGTACACAACAAGATTGAGCATCAATAGACCATCGCCTTCATGCACGAAGAGAGAGACCTCAAGCTCCAAGAGGTCCTCTCTCATACCCTTTCTCGATCAATTTCATTATTTTCCTCTGGTTTTCATTTCCTTTGGACAATTTTGTCCAAAAAATTATTTCTTCATTCTGTGGAATTTATTTGCAAATCCTATCAAAATTGATATAACTTGTAATAAGAGGAAGCAATTCCATGGTTTAGTAGTTGAGATTTTAAATCCATAATTCATTATATTCCCAAACATAGCAAATCATGGATTTGCAAATAAATTCCACAAAAATTATAGAATTCATTTGTTCCAAATGGGGTGTTAGTGATTTGCATAACCAAGACATATGACACAATTAGGACCATCCTTTAGAGTCAGAAGGACTAATTATTTGTATTAGAAACCATGGTCTTCTGAACCATACAATACCGTCCATATTGGAGCATACCAATAGGAATGGTAATGGGCAAAATGTGGATGAGAGAAGGTACCTCCATACTTACATCCGCAAAAAAAAATTTACACGTATAACTGCTACAAGTATAATATTTTGCACCTGTATCCTTATCGATGACGATTATGCAATATCTATATCCACTTCATTACCTATTACCAATACCCATCTCATACCTACTCCATACCACCCATTGTTTTAAAATATTTTATTGAACTAAACAAGTTTGATTAATTCCTAGCTATTAGTTCCAACAAAAAATTAATGTTTAAAGACATAAAAATCATACAATTTTAATGTTAACAAAATATAATTAAATTTCAATCACTAATAATGGCATCAATATAATTACAACCAAAAATCTAAATGGTACTTAAATGTATTTCAAGTTTTTACAATATCAACAAAAAACATTAAAGAGAAAAGCAAATATTTTATTAACAATCTCCGCAACCAAACTGCATAGAAACAAAATCAAGATGTCTAGTAACACATTAAGAATAAAATATTAGCATAAAATATAAAAGTAAATTGTTATTCTTTTTTAATCCCAACAAGTACATCCATCAGTTTGCTTCTTCAAACTCATACCCTATCTTCCAATCTTTCCTTCATTTCAGCACCTAAAAAATATTTAAAATTATAAGTTGAGCAACTCAAAAAATTTGTTATTACTAGTGCTGTGCCATACCCATAAATATTTTCATTAGAACTATATGTTTGTAAATAAATGTAACTAAGTAACATTGTTAGCGGGTAAAACAGTACGGGGTAGAATGGAAAATTCTTTACATCCATACCCACTTGTATTCATGATGGGTATCGATATGTGTCTCCATACGAATACTCATACCTATTTTTTGACCTCCATACCCATTCTAAATACGTATCCATACCTGTACTTGTGCCTATTTTTTGATCTCCATACCCGCTCCAAATGAACTGAGGTGGACGAGTACCCACAGATTCAGAGAAAATTGCAACCCTTACATACCATACCATATTGCTGCAGAATCAGGAAAATTCCTGAATTCAATTTCGTATGAGTCAAATTGGCCTTTATCAGTCTGAACCTAGTAAAATCATCCAGTACAGACTCATATTATTTGGTTTCAAGTAGTACCAAGACTGGAAGTAAGAAGAAAGTAATGGAAGTCTATTTCAGTATGGTCTCTGTACCATACCGAGCATACCATAATACTAATTTTGCAAACACTGTTAGAAACTATTTCATATATATCCTCCATGCTATCATCAAGAAAATCCAAGTAATCAATATGATCGACCCATGACAAAGTTCACAAAATGTTCAGTTAACACGAGTAAACTACTTGTTCATCAGTATAGCTCACTGGATTTCAATAGTTTATGTAATGTAATTTCGTTGAAAGGCTAATTCTAGGCATAGGGATTCCAATAAGAGAATTTGTGGCAATAGCCATCACAAGGACGAAAAAAAAGCTTAATGTTCCAAGTCCAAAGAGAGGACCAATCAAATGGTTTGAGATGTATTAATCACATTTAAAGTTGCTTTTATGTAAAATAAACTTGAAACAAATGTTTTCACTAGAAATCAGGATTTGATATTTTGAGGATATAGTCATGATTTCAAATCCCGATGGGACATCCCGTAAGACCCTGGGATGTGTAGTTGTCTGAAGTATCAAGAAGCGATTGTTCTACCATTGTCATAGTGACTCAATTGACATATTTTAATACATCCCTCATCCCAAGTATTAGAATAGGTCAAGACAGCAAAATGTCCCGCAAAATGTCCCATTGCATTAAAAAAATCAGAATAATTCCATTCCACAAGATTAAAAACCTTGATTCTAGTAATATAAATCTATCACAAAGACCATCTCCATGATACGAATCAGAAGAGAATCATTATTTTGCATGGCCAACTCCAATATCTCAAAACTTGACAGTGTGCCATATGACTTGTGAAGCCAACCACATGCATTTGAACAAGGTTTTTCTATGTCTGGTTAGTTGCTTAACGGTAACTTTTTAGTTCCAATCAAACCTCTTCTCACAATTACCCTCTGTACCTTCAGTCACACCTTGTAATCCTACACCATTAGGGTTGCATCTTGATCTCAGATGACTAAAATGAGCTGCTCAGTGACCCAAGTTATCCTTTATGCCCATGAATTGCATGGTGACACATAAGTTTCTACATCAGTAAGATATTTGTTCGACATAACGTGCATGCCTTCACTCGCCCAAAGTAATAACGACCAAAAAGTAACTTTTTTCCGACCAAAAAGTAACTTCTTTCTCGATGTACAATTGAATTTGAGAAACATTTGCGTCTTTTTAGATGAGATTGTTTGTTGTTAAAGCATAGAAACACCCACTCTTTTTCTCCATTTAGATTCTTGAGTAGACTCGTAGATCACCAAAACCGTTCTTAATTGAGAGTAATAAGATTGCTTTGAAAAGAAAATATCATGATAAAACCTAAAAATCCACGATCAAACAAACGCAGATATCAGTGAATTAGATATACCCGCCACAACAGAGATGTTTTTCTCTCTATATCTCTCCACGAAGATATCAGTGGTGTCCCTGAACGCCGTGTGATCGAGAAGCAGCGTCGTGATGTCCTGAAATATAATCCCTGCACCAGACCCAACTGCAACGAATCAAAATCCAAACCTGACACCATATCGAGACCCCGGAACCAAAGAAATTCTCAAAACCCGAAAATTCTACGCGAGAGGGATTACCGGGCTTGGGGAAGTCGGGAATCACGCGGATCGAAGAGGAGATCCGCGCGAGACGATGGTCCTTGCCACCCTGCGACGCCATGGCCTTCAACGAGAGGAAGCGAGGGCAGAGAAGAGAAGGGATCGGAGGACGAGAACAGAAGGCGGGAGAAGAGGAAAGAGCGAAGACGGGAGGAAGAATGCAAGCCTTGTGGGGTTTAAGCCGTCGCAGTTTTAATTTTTAAAGGAAGAATTGAAGGGGCTCCGACCTTGCCTCCCCCGGTGCTCTGAACCTGGCGTTTGCTTCTTTCTTTTTCCTTTTTTTTTATTTCAAATGTTTGTCTGTCTTCATTGGTTTCCATCTCTAGCTCTCTCCCTTTCCTAGGCCACATCAAGGCCAGATTTTTGGCAGCGTTGCTGGGGGTGAGAATGAGGTCACCAATCAGGACCCTTGATTTGATGTTTTCTCTGCTGTGAGAGCGCCGCCTGCTGCTTGGGATTGGGGAGGATAAAGCAGCTTGTGGAAATTATTCTGGATGGGGAATTGGATTTAGCCTAGTGAGGCCTGGCATAACTCAGCTCAGCCTAAACAGGATCAATTTGTGAGTTTTGGGTGATGCAAGAGCCGGCCATTGCTGATAGATCCATCCTCTCTTGGAGAGGCCCCGGAAAACCCAGATTTAGTATGGATTTAGGATAAAATCTTTGTGCATCACTTTAATGCATAAAGTTATGCATCAAACTCATATTAGCTGCACATTCACGCATGCTATGGTCCATTGCATGCGGTGCACGCATGGGTGCATTGCTATTAGCTGCATTCGGTGCATGACTTTATGCATTGAAGGCGATGCATAAAATCTTTTTCATAGATTTAGTATGCCAGCAATTTGATTGATTTCCTTATAAACATGACAGCATGATGTCGTATGAAGGTAGAAAAAAAAAAGCAACATGATGGACGGGTCCTACCTTCCACCTACTCTTATTTTGTCTCATAATGCGCCTCTCCAAATAAATGATTCTGGCTTTATTTCTTTACTTTTATGCTTTTTATCTTTTAAGTAGTGTTTGATACAAAAAAATATATTTTTGGATAAGTGTACAAGATAGTGTTTATCCAGAAGATAATTAAGGGAATAATAAGTTTTTTTAATAATAGTTTTGCTTTAAAGGAATAACTGCAAGCATTCCTTCATTCTCTCGAGAATAAGTTTAGAGAATAAGTTACCCTTTTTTGTTAACTTTTTTTCTGACTTATCCTTCGTAACTATAGCCTTTTTAGAAATAAAGGAGGATATCCCCTAAATATCCTTCTTATTTTTTATTTCAAACGCTACCTTAGAAACACAACAATAAGGTCTGGGTCAATTGTAGGCAGAGAGGTTCCAATAAACCTCTTTAATCTAGCATAATATGCAGAAAACCCAAATTATTGGTTCTCCACTTAACAAGGAATGCAATCATCTTATCAAAAGAATGCAATCATCTTATCAAAAAATAATATATTTTGAACCTTTTCAAAAAATTATATTTGTTAGAAAATTATGAAAAAAAGATAGCTTGTGAAGTTGAGAATAGCTCTACACACGGACTTGGAGAAAAATAAGAAAGGCGCGTTACAACAATGCGTTGGTAACTAAAGGATGCGACTAAAAACAATCACACATCTGGTAACTTATGCCACGTAAATGAAGCAACCTAAACGGTGGAAACAGTTGATGTTAGCATTGCTCTCATTATAGAGAGCAAACACAACACGAGGACTCCCATGCATTGCATTATTACACTACGGGGGTGTTCCTTCCTTGCCCTGAGAAAACACTTGCTCAGAACTCAATCCCAAGCCTTTCGTTTACCAACATAAAAGAATGAACCAATGTTCAGGTGGTGTTGTGAAAGAACACGATTGCAAGCAATCTCAATGTTTTGAGATATTATACTTTCTCAAGATGCTTTTAATATTGCCCGTTATCGCCGATGGTTGCTTCGATGTGATGATCTAAAGGAGGCTTATTATTTCTAATTTTCAAGGAAGAATAGAGCTGAAAACAGTGAGATTTCACTGTTTCTTCTTTCCATCCGGTGATGAACCAAAACCGATGAGCCCTATTCTTGCTCCTCTCTTTGATTCAATGTTGCTATAACCCTTATTTGCAACAATAAACTATTGATGGCTACCAGAATCCAGATACTATCCAAGCCTCTGTTTCCTTGCTTTTATCTCCGTTTAGGGAATGCTTCCTCATTAGGGAAGATGGGTTGCACTGTTTGCTATTGCATCATGTCGTCATGAGACCAGCAGCCGATCATCTGTACCTCTCCAATCAAGAATCTTAGCAACCAAGATTATAGAGAATTTAAGGAAGAGTTCTCTGATGCTGGTCATATATGACAGGGGATGTGACAATTGAGCCTAAAGCCTCATGCCTATTTGCAGTACAAAAGGATCAGAGATTTTTGGGAGGTGGCTTGGATCATTTTCAATAAAAGCCCATTACTTGTGAGATATATAAGGAGAGAGGTTTTATTTGGTAATCCAGTATTACATGTGAGATAAGAAGAGAGTTTTATTTGAGAGTCCAGTAGTGTAGTGGCTTTGAAGAATTCTAATGGGAGGAGTTTGCTGCCAAGGTTGCTAAGATTCATCAGGAGCCTTGTCGCATTGTTTATATCGGTTATGGACTTGGAAGAATATGTTGAGAAAGTGAAGCTTGAAACCATTTTTTTTTTTTTTTTTTTTTTGGGTGTGATGGATTTGCTTTCTGATGATGACAAGAAACTTCTGTAGGTGAACAGTCAACCAGAGCTGATTGACTTAACTTGTAGATTGGCAAATTACAGTAGATACCCTAATCATAAATTAGAAGAATTTTATAAATTATTTTATATTAGTTACCTATTTGTGAAATATTGTATGATTAACTGGGTTAAATAATTGCTATATGATTTGCTCGCAAGCAAAATATTTTGAAACATTAATGTTTAAATGTTTATTTTTACATGATATACATGTGGATTAAAAAGTTATTTTGTATAGCATATTTATTGAAAAAAATATCGGATCAAATAAGTAGTCCATAAAATGCTATGACTACTATATTTATTATAATTTTATCATAAGAAAAAGAATTTAAAATTTTTAAATAAAATTATATGATAGCTAATAACATGAATAAGTAGATATTATTGAACACAGAATAACTGAATTTTTTAATAATTAAAATGGGACTAATAAAATAAAAATTTTAGTCCACTACATTATGACAAGAAAAAAAATATCAGAATTTATCTTCACAGAGAATATATGCAACAATCCGCCCTCTATCTATAAGGTTAAATACAATGCACTAGCTCTATTATAGGGATTTATATGATTATAGTTTAATAGCTATAAAATATAACGATGGCATAAACACTATGTAAGTACTAGTATAATGATGACATAAAAATTGTAAGAATTAGTATAATAATGATATGAAAACTGTAAACAGTAGTATAATGACATAAAACTATAAATATTTGTTTTAAAATTTATACTACTGATATGCATTATATTACAGTATTTGAAATGAGTTTTTTTGAAATTTAAACTTGCTTGATCCAATTGATTTATGGTTAGTATTACTATTTGAGCGTTAGCTCATAAAATCATTTTCATTATTTTTGTTTCAGATATGAAGCCTTAAGAATTGGATCCAGATAGAAGCCGTTGAAGTTTCTTAGCTCATTTATCTACATGTAATATTTGTTTTGAGTTAGATGTTAGTGTTTGTTATTGTAATCATTAATATTATCAATGATACATTTACATTAGCTAGTTAATTCAAGAGCAATTAGCTTATTGCCTTAGTTATGTTTAGTTGTTGATAAGTATTGCAAAGACACCGTGTACGCCGTGGAGATTATTCTCAAGCAATATAAAAGAGGAGTAAAGTGTGATTACAGTTAGTCAGTCACATAGATATATAGAACTTCTATAATCACATATCGAATTGTAGAATTGATGAAAGCAATCCCTAGAATCATTTCTATTGTAGAAGAAAGAGGAGCAAAAGATCTTCAGACTATGATCTTCAAAGAAAAATGAAGGAAGAGCCTTCACAGTCCTCCTTTGGCAGATGCTTGGCATTCGGTTGAAGTCTAATCTACCTATTTTCTGCCATATAGAGTAGATGGTAAGAAGCTATTTTGGTTTACATGTGATGGACCCATCATTAAAGAGTTGTAGGCCTCTTGCAGCAATGGACTAAATAGAATTTGATTTCCTTTTTTTTTTTTAGTAATATCTTGCTATTCCTCCTGCGCCAACAAACCCACATGATAGCACAAATCAGCATCAAGATGATAGGATGCACACTCTTTGGGAACTCCCTTTGAAGTCCAGATTCAAGTGTGGGAATAGGATCTACAGTTTGGTATATAGTCTTATCTTAATACCTGAAATAAATTACAAGAAACAAATATATGGCCGATGGGTTCCACCTAGCTGTTGCAGAAGCAACAACCTCCAACATATTCTTGAGCTTCCTTTCAAGGAGGTACCTTGTATTCAATCTTTTATGCCAACACAGTCATAAGAAACATTTTAAGAGGAATGAATAGGTCCCATAAATAGGTGGAAACAGGCAACAGACATTTTGACTTCTCTAGTAATAAAGAATGAGTATAGGGAAGCCATAGTCAAGGCTCTGCTTTCAGCTGGCTTCCAAGCGATCGATTACTATCCCATCGAGAGTGTGATATTAGGTAGTATTTGAATGTCAAACAGTTATTATAGGAATAGAAATAAGAATTCCCTAAGAATAACTTATTTTCCTTGTTATTTCAGATTTCTGTTTGGTTTGAAATATGGTATTTCACTTTATTCCAGTGCAATTAATGCACTGTTATTCCAAATGTTATTTGGATGACATGGGAATAAGCATGTATTCCATTAGGAATAGATGAAGATTTTTTTAGAAATCCCAAAAATATTCATGATCAAATGATAAGAAAAAAAATGGATTATCAATTTATTTATTAATATAATTACTTAAATAAATTATTTTTATTAATTAATTTATTATTATGATTATTAAAAGTTTATATGTTATGTACATATATTGGTAACGATTAGCATGAGAAAAGTGGATTATACCATTACGATTTTGCGGTGGATATTATTATGTACATATATCGGTAACAGTTAGCCAAGGCTACATCTTTTCCTCCTTTATATTTAATATCATGAATTTTTTCGATAGAGTAAGTAATAGTTGATTTTTTTTTTTTCCAACCACTGCCATTGAAATAGGTAAATGGGAATAGGTAAATAGGTACCCTTGAAATAGGTAAATAGGAGGGCTATTCCATGGGAAAGCATGGAATACGAATTTTAGAATAAGGATGTTTAACTGAAATACCAATTCCTAGAAGGCCCATCACCTTTTTTATGCATGTTTGGAGAAATAGCATGGAGTAAGGCCCTATTTCAGATTGGAATAGAGCATCCAAACACTACCTTAGAGAATAAGAATGATAGGAATATATGCTCATCGACCGTAGTAGTGGAAGGGCTAGAGAATGTGAATATACCAAGCACCGGTCTGCCTACAATAAAAATCAGCAAAGGATCTATCTTTTTTCCTACGGCAAGAATAAAGATTTGGATAAATGGACCTCAGAGGCACATCACCAATTCAAATATGTTTCTAAGAGAGGACATCAAGCCCATTCCCCACCATGAATTTGATTCTATTTCAGAATACTAGAAGTAAGGAAGTTATATCTTTCCAGATATAGGAGTACCATTTAGGTGCTTTCGAACCATCTGATAGCTTCACTCTTTTGTGATATGCATCCGAAACCATCCTTCTCCAAAGACAGGGATCTCTTTTAAGCAACCTCCAACCCCACTTGGCAAGTTGGGGCACTAATATTGGGTGCAAAAGTGACAAGAACTCCCAGGCCTCCCACTTGTTTTTGAAAGACAAACTTTTCTTTCAATTGATTTTGCAAGAGAAATTGACGCAACCAAGGATCACGACAGCTAAAAAAGCTTTTCTAATTTTATTAAACTTTTTGATGAACCATTGAGGAGCTTTGAATATAGAAAGAAAGTAGAGTGGCAAGAAAAGAGTATTGAGTTGACTTGTAATACCCAAGAATAAATTCATATCGAATGAAAAATAAATGTGTTATATACTTATTACTCAAGTTCACTTGCTACTAATTAATTTTTACCTGAATTTTTAAACTGATGAGACCGATGGAACGATGATAGCTTATGGCATGCAACAAAAATATTGCATTATAAGGAAAAAGGATTGTTTTAGCTTGCTAACCAGCAGATGGACTTAGTGCATTACATAATTACTATAAATCTACAGCTAAAAGAGAGGAGTTTATCTTTCCAAAAGGATAGTTTTGTTTCCATTTTTTGAAGGAGCTCTTCCCAATTAAATCGACAAAGCCTTTTAATGCCAAGTGATCTTAAATTTTGATCTAACATCTCCTGCACGTCATGGTCCATGGAATTCCATGTGCAAGTGTTGGCTAGCAAGCCATTTGCTTCAAGCTAGCTCCAATATAGAAATTTATTGCTTACAAATCTTTCAGCTAAGCTTGCGTGACCATCAAGTACCCACAAAAATAAGTAAATTGATGGACCAGTTGACCCCATGGGTAATAAAAACAGTCCCATGGGTAATAAAAACAGTAATTTTCAAACGATTTTTCTATGCGGCCATCCTCAACGGCCTTCATGAGTAGCTTAATTCCTAGGCTGGCCTACTCGGCTTTCTTTTCAAAGACGCAGTGGGCATTTATTTACGTCCACGGTTTTGCTCCCGGTTGCAACAAGTATCCGGTTATAATGAAGAGAAAGAACAAAAGGAAAAAGAGCCACATGACAGTGCCTAGGTTCTCCCAAGGGCTATCTTTTGTCATTAATGTCCCATAATCAAATCAATGGGCTGGAGCATTTAATGGTGCAGAAACAATCGTAATGACCCTGAGAGCATTTAATGGAATGGAGTATTCAATAGTCAAGTCACATAAGGCAATCCTAATCCTAAGCGGCCTTTCTTCCTTGGCGGCAATCCTAAGTGGCCTTTCATCCTAAACGGCAATCTTAAGAGGCAATCCTAGGCGACAATCCTAGCGGCCTTTCATCCCAAATGGCAATCTTAAGAGGCAATCTTAGGCAGCAATCCTAGGCGGCCTTTTATCACAAACGACAATTTTAGGCGGCCTTTCATCTTAAACGTGTTGGAAGATTATTGAAAAATTATATACCCCAATCCTTTTGATTTTGATGATTACTAAAAGTCATTGAGTTCATTAAAAGATATAATGAGATTAGTTAAATGAGCAATAAATTTATTTTGAATAATCAATGAGAAAGTTAAAGTTTGACTTTAATCATTTTTGAAAGTAACTTTAAGCTCAATGTTTAAACTTTCAAAAAAAATTTTATAATTCATGTTTTAATCAATGAGTTTTTGGAATAGTTCTTGAATTAATTCTTAATGTCAATTTTATTGAATTCAAGTCAAAACAATGAATTAAAATGAATCTGGAACGATTTTAATATCAATCAGAAAAGTTTTTGATTTTTGATACGTTCCGGAGCCGACTCTTGAGTTTCAGAGTCGACTCCACACAGTGTACAGAAATGTGCATCTGTCTCGAGTCGACCCACGAAATTTGTCGAGTCGACCCCTGATTCTGTCGAGCCGACTCCATGACTGTGCGAGTCGACTCTGCTCAGACACCAGAGGTGTTTTTCTGAGCACTTCGCGAGTCGACCCCCAGCTTTTCATGAGTCGACTCCCGACTTTCAGGATCGACACTTTACTTTTGGTGAGTCGACCCCTAACCTTTATGAGCATTTCTATTTTAAGTATCACGAGCTCGAGCCGACTCGAGAAAAGCATGAGTCGACTCCAGCAAATCTGGGCGGAATTTTTACGGATGCCAACTCAGCTCCAACGGTAAGATTTTCAATTAACGGCTATTTTTCTTTGTGTCTAACGGCTATATTTTTGCAGAATCTATAAATAGTGAAGCCGTTTTCAAATCAAAGAGAGACAGAGAGATTTTTATCTCAAAGAAAAAGAAAGGAAAATGGAAAAACAGAGCGTTAGCTGAAAAAATCCGTGATTCAAAATAGAGTGAAAGAAAGAGTGTGAAATCAAAGGAAGCTCCTTCTGTGCTCAACTCTACTATCCAAGGAAGCTTCAGAAGAAATCCAAGTGCATCTCAAGTGATTTCCACCACTCAAAGAAAAGAGGAAAAGCCCAAATCAACTCCAACACATCTTCCGTGAAGAATCCAAGTTGAGGCCTGGTTCTACACTTCAAAGGAGTTGAAGAAAAGAAGAAAAGCTCAAAGCCAACCAAACTGCAAATCAGGCTTATCTAAACTCTATTCTTATTTTGTTAATCTGCTCATTAAGGAGCCATTGTAACAAAACAAACATATTTCTATTCTTTGTGACTAGTTCAATCTGGGGGATTGAACTAGAGGAGGTAGTCTTACCTCAGTTCAAGCTTGGTTAAGCTTGGGGTTTAAGGTTTTGTGCTGGTGAGCCTTTGAAAACCAGCTGGGTTCGTTGTGCCCGAAAAAACAACAAGTTTGAGTTGTGAGCTTGTAAAACAACTCGGCTGTAATCTTGGGAGATTATAGTGTGACCCAAGTGAATCTTGGGAGTGGACGTAGGTGCTGGTTGCACCGAACCACTATAAAATCTTCTTGTGTTTGCCGTGCTCATTTGTCTCTCACTCTATCTCTCTTATATTTCTGTTTGTGCATTGCTATAAGTTAATTTCTCTCACTTGCACATCTTGAGTTAATTTGTTTAAAACATTCCAAAAAGTCTTAAATTTTTAAGAACCCAATTACCCCCCCCCCTCTTGGGTTGCCATCTGGGCCAACAATTGGTATCAGAGCAAGTGCTCATTTAGAATTTGATCTCACGATCAAGGGCTAAAGATCCTTATGGCAACACAAAGTGGTTCATGTTTTGCTGAAGGTCATTCTACGAATAGACCTCCTTTATTTAATGGAACCAACTATTCATATTGGAAAGCTAGAATGAGAATATTCATTCAAGCTTCTGACTATGAATTGTGGGGAGTAATAATGAATGGACCTAGTACACCCACACGTAGTTGATGGCACTATTGTTCCTAAGCCCGAAAGGGATTGGAATGATAATGATAGGAGAATGGCACAATTAAATGCTAAAGCCATTAACATTTTGTATTGTTCCTTAGATTCTAATGAATTCAACCGAATCTCAACATGTAATTCCGCAAAAGAAATTTGGGATAGGTTGGAAATAACACATGAAGGAACAAACCAAGTAAAAGAATCAAAGATAAATATTTTGGTTCATAAATATGAATTATTTACCATGGAACAAAATGAAACCATCACATGCATGTTCACTAGATTCACTGATATTGTGAATGGTTTGAAAAGTCTTGGAAAAGTTTATACTAACTCTGAGCTTGTTCGCAAAATTCTTAGGTCACTTCCAAGGACTTGGGAAGCCAAGGTGACAGCCATACAAGAAGCCAAAGATCTGAACATCCTACCATTGGAAGAGCTTCTTGGTTCGCTAATGACTCATGAGCTTCAAGTTAAACAACATGTCAATGAGGATGAGTCAAGAAAGAAGAAGACCATCGCCCTCAAAGCTGCGGAAAAGGAAGTAGCAGCAGCGATGATGAAGAGGATGATGATGATGAGACAGCCCTCCTTGCAAGAAATTCAAGAAGTTTATGCAAAGAAGGAGGCCCTTCCACAAGAAGAATTTGTATCAAAAATGGAAGGAGAAAAAGAAAAGGATAAGAAAAGGAAAAGGACAAAGAGAAAGAGCCCTTAGTATGTTATGAATGTAAAAAGCCAGGGCATTTTAGATATGACTGTCCTTTACTTAAGAAGGCCTATAAGAAAAAGAAAAAGGCCTACATGGCAACTTGGACTGACAGTGAAGAGTCTTCTTCCGAAGAAGAAGAACAAAAAGAAGTTGCAAATGTTTGCTTCATGGCGGACGACAACGAAGAGGTAAGTACTGAAACCCCCGATGATGAATTTACTTTTGATGAAATGTTTGAAGCATTTAATGAATTGATGATTGATTTCAAGCTTTGAAAAAGAAACAAATCTTTGAAAACTGAAAACTTAAATTTAATTAAAGAGAAAAATGAATTAAATCTTGTAGTTAAAGATTTAAAAGAAACATTCTTAATGAAAAGAATGATTTTGCTCATAAGATTGATTTGATTAAATCTGAGAATGAAAATCTAATTAAAGAGAAAGAATCAATCTCTAATGAAAATGATTTTCTAAAGAAAGACGTTAAAAAGTATAAAGACATTGTTGAGAAATTTACTCTAAGCTCAACTAAACTAAATATGATTTTAGATAGTCAAAAAGCAGTTTTTGACAAAGCAGGTTTAGGGTATAACACATTTAGAAAACAAAAATCATTGAAAAATATTTTTGTAAAAGCTAACCAAAGTAATATTACTTGTTTTAAATGTAATCAAAAAGGACATAAATCTTTTGAGTGCAAAACAATAAGTAATAATGAAAAATTAAACACTAAAGGAAAGAAAATTTGGGTTCCGAAAGGAACAATTTTTATTGCTACTAACCATGAAGGACCCAAGAAAGCTTGGGTACCTAAACATAAAGTTTAAATTATGTTGCAGGAATGTCTTGTAGCCAAAAGATCAAAAAAAAGTGGTACCTTGATAGTGGCTGCTCAAGACATATGACGGGTGACAAAGATGAATTCATCACCCTGGAAGGAAAAGAAAGGTGGAGTTGTTACGTTTGGCGATAATGGTAAAGGTCAAATTATGGGCCTTGGTAAAGTTCGTATAACTCCATCTACATTTATTGATAATGTACTTTATGTTGATGGTTTGAAGCATAATCTAATTAGTATAAGCCAATTATGTGATAAAAACTTTAATGTTTCATTTAAATCTTCTATGCACTGTAACTAATTCTATTGATAATAGCATTGTTTTTACTGGTTATAGACATGGCAATGTTTACTTGGTTGATCTAGAAAAATTATCTTTGAGTGATCATTGCTTGATTGCTGACAATGCTAATATAAATGAAATTAGTTGGTTGTGGCATCGTAGATTAGGTCATGCAAGCACACACCTTATTTCAAAACTAATTAAAATGGATTTAGTAAAGGTTTACCTAAATTAGATTTTGAAAATAACAAAATATGTGATGCATGTCAATTTGGAAAACAAACAAGAAGTTCTTTCAAATCTAAAAACATTGTTTCAACTTCTAGGCCATTAGAGCTACTTCACATGGACCTTTTTGGACCAACTAGAACCACAAGTCTAGGAGGAAAGAAATATGGTCTTGTGATTGTAGATGATTACTCTAGATATACTTGGGTAATGTTTTTAGCTCACAAAGATGAGACTTTCTCGATATTCTGAAATTCTTCAAGAAAGTCACAAATGAGAAAAACACTACCATAGTGTCTCTAAGAAGTGATCATGGAACAGAATTTGAAAATCACTTATTTGAAAGTTTTTGCTGAAAATGGAATTAATCATAATTTTTCAGCCCTAGGACCCCACAACAAAATGGTGTAGTTGAAAGGAAAAATAGGACTCTAGAAGACATGGCCCGTACCATGCTATGTGAAAGCAACCTACCAAAGTACTTTTGGGCGGAAGCTATTAACACAGCATGTTACATCTTAAATAGAGCCCTAATAAGACCAATCTTAAAGAAAACACCTTATGAATTATGGAATGAAAGAAAACCCAATATAAAATACTTTCATGCATTTGGATGTAAATGTTTTATTCATAATAATGGTAAAAACAATTTAGGAAAATTTGATGCTAAATCTGATGAAGGAATATTCTTAGGATATTCAACAACTAGTAAAGCATATAGAGTATTTAACAAGAAAACCTTAGTTGTTGAAGAATCCATTCATGTAGTTTTTGATGAATCTTTAGCAACCCAGTCTGAAAAGTTTGATGATGAGGAAGATACAAACATAATTGAAAAGATCTTGAAAAATTAATATTGATGTATCTTTAGATCATGACAAGAAGCTAAAGATAATGATTCACCTAAGGATGATGATACTAACGCTAATCATAATGATGTAGATCTTCCTAGAGATTGGAGATATGCTTATAGTCATCCTAAGGAATTGATTATAGGTGATCCATCTCAAGGAATAAGAACTAGATCATCCATGAGAAATATTAGTAATCATCTTGCATTTGTATCACAAATTGAACCTAAAACTATTGAAGAAGCTGAAAAAGATAATAATTGGATGTTAGCAATGCAAGAAGAATTAAATCAATTTACTAGAAATAATGTATGGACTTTAGTTGAAAGACCTAAAAATCATTCAGTTATAGGATCAAAATGGGTTTTTAGAAATAAACTAGATGAAAATGGCATAGTAATTAGAAACAAAGCTAGATTGGTTGCAAAAGGATATAATCAAGAAGAAGGTATTGATTTTGATGAAACCTTTGCGCCAGTAGCTAGATTAGAAGCCATTAGGCTATTACTTGCATTTGCATGTCATATGAATTTTAACTTATTTCAAATGGATGTAAAAAGTGCATTTTTAAATGGATTTATAAATGAAGAAGTTTATGTAGAACAACCACCAGGTTTTGAAGATCATGAATTTTCAAATCACGTTTTTAAATTGCACAAAGCTTTATATGGTTTGAAACAAGCACCTAGAGCTTGGTATGATAGGTTAAGTAAATTCTTAATTGAAAATGATTTTACAAGAGGAAATGTTGATAAAACCTTGTTTTTGAAAAGAAAAGTAAAGATTTATTGTAGTTCAAATATATGTTGATGACATTATTTTTGGTGCTACTAACAATTCTCTATGTCAAGATTTGCTAAGTTGATGCAGGGAGAATTTGAAATGAGCATGATGGGAGAACTCAACTTCTTCCTTGGACTCCAAATCAAACAAAGCAAAGAGGGAATCTTCATCAACCAAACAAAATACACAAGAGAAATCCTAAAGAAGTTTGGTATGGAATCAATTAAACCCCTCGGAACACCAATGAGTCCTTCATGCAAGCTGGACAAAGATGAAGAAGGTAAGAAGGTTGATCAGAAATATTATCGAGGTATAATCGGATCCCTACTTTATTTAACTGCAAGTAGACCAGATATAATGTTTGCTGTTTGCTTATGTGCTAGATTTCAGTCAGAACCTAAAGAATCACATTTAATTGCTGTTAAAAGAATACTAAGATATGTAAGTGGAACAAAAAATGTAGGTTTATGGTATTCTAGAGACTCCACATTAAATCTGATTGCATACACTGATTCTGATTATGCTGGATGTAAGTTAGATAGAAAAAGCACAAGTGGTGCATGCCAATTCTTAGGAAGTAACTTAATCTCATGGTTTAGCAAAAAGCAAAATTCAGTTGCATTATCAACTACTGAAGCTGAATATGTAGCAGCTGGAAGTTGCTGTGCGCAAATCCTATGGATTAAGCGACAACTTGAAGACTATGGTATCACACTTGATAAAACACCTATAAAATGTGATAAACAGCGCAATAATCTAACAAAGAATCCAATTCAACATTCAAGAACCAAACACATAGAAATCAGATATCATTTTATAAGAGAACATGTAGCAAATAATGAAATATGTCTTGATTATGTTAACACTGAAGAACAATTAGCTGACATATTTACTAAACCTTTAAATGAAGAGAGATTCTGTTATCTTAGAGGAGAGTTAGGATTTGTGATCCATTAGAATGAATTTGAAACCCCTAAGGAGATTTTATCTAAGATTCTTTCAAATCCTTGATCTTTAAGGAAATCTTATCTAGAATTCATATCTAATTGATCCATTCATATTCAATGATTATTTTATCAATTTTTATGATCATATTCCGGACACATTTCAGAAATTTCATGTTTTTGCTCTGAAATGGTCTCGGAGCCGACTCGGTGAGTATCGGAGTCGACTCCTGGTTTTGACTGAAACTCTCGGGTCGACCCCTCCTCTGCGCGAGTCGACTCCAATCGGGATGGTTTTCTGTGACTGTCCGGAGTCGACCCCTGACTTTGCGCGAGCCGACTCGAAGTGGTCCCAGGTTGATTTATCTAGGGCAGAGTCGACTCGTCGTTCATTTCAAACTTTCTAATCTCTCAAAATACTCTCTCCAAAACTCTTCCAAACCTTCCAAACTTCCAAAATCCCTGATTTCACTTCCAATCGACCAATGGCACCCAAAACTAGAGGTTCTAGTCTTGCTGCGGGTGGTGTGAAGCGGAAGAGGGCCGTGAGGAAGACGGTGAGGCGTCCGGTGCGTGAGCCTTCTCCAAGCACGGATTCCACTTCGTCATCTTCAACCCCCAGTGCTTCTCCTGCTACTACTTCCAGGTAGATCGTTTAGCAGATAGAATCATAACAACAGGTAGAAAGGTGGATTTTGAGCTTTTTGAAGCAGAGGGTTTTCTAGTTGGGAGACAATTGAGAGAGATGGGGTGGGAGAAAATATGTTCACTGGAGTGCCCCACTTATCCCTCTCTAGTTAAGGATTTTATAAGAATTTGTCAAGAGGAGATCATGGTCTCATTAGCAATGTGAGAGGTCATAGGATCTCTGTAACTGTTGAGCTTCTTTCTAGACTTTTGGATTTACCCCTTTCTGGCACTGCCACTTTTTCTTCTGAAGACCGTAGTCCCGCTCTTGCTAGATTATTAAATCGGGATGTTGTCGGATTTGAAGAGGTTTTTGCCAACCACTTACTTTAGAACTGAGATTATTACATAACATTTGCAGTAGGATACTCTTTCCAAAGACCGGAAGATTTGATTATGTATCGGAAAGAGATATCTTTTGATGGATGCCATTGTCACGGGCAAACCTATAAACCTTCCCAGTATGATACTTTGGTATTGCAGACTGTGGAGGAAAAAGAAAGTCTAGCCTGCCCTATGGAATGATTCTCACCAAGATTTTTCTGAGTCAAGGAGTTGTGATTTCTGACAATGAGCCAATGAGGAATCTGGACATACTGACTTTTATAGCTTGGCCACCATTCATCGAATGGGTTTTATTAAGAAAAATGGAAAATGGGAGAGGAAAGGACAGATAGAAGAGAGAGCTACAGATGTTGAGGCTGCAGGACCTTCAGTCAGACATCCTTCACCTGCACCTCCGAGCCCTTCTACTTCTGCCCCTGCTCCAGCCCCCGCTCCATTATTTGATCAAGCTTCATCATCTTCTGCCGGTTTCTCAGATCTACAACTAAAGCAACTCAAAGTTCTATTTGATGATCAATCTGAAAAACTTAAATCAGAATTTGAGAATAAGTTCATGAATTTGAGGGAGACTCTATATTCATTGGATGATCGTATCACTAAGATGGAGTCTACTCTCAGCTCTTCTTCGGTATCTTTAAGTGGAGATCTCAAAAATATTTTGAAGAACTTAAAGATATTTGCGGAGATGGCGAGACCTACTCTAGATGCAATGCGGAGCTTCAAGACAAGATTTTGACTGCTTGCACTTTTGTAGATGAAAGATTAAAAGATTATGTAAAAATCCAATCTGATGGAATGAAGAACATAGTTGATCACTTAACTAGGATTGTTAGAACTTTCTGATGTATTAGAGTTTCAATCCTTGCTATGTATTGAAATCAATGTAATGTTTAAATTTTGGTATCAATGTATTGAACATTTTGATGTATTAGACTTTTTGATGAAATGAAATATCAATTTTGATTACTCAATGTATTTCCTTCTTTCAATGAATGAATGAAATTGTTAAATCTTATCTTGATTGAATGAACATTTATGATTCTCTACCTTTTTGTTGATAACAAAAAAGGGGGAGAGTTTTTATAGTTCTATTATGATTGAAAATGCATATGAGAAAATCAAGTTAATCAATGAGATATTTATTAAGTTTCATAGGGGGAGCTACCTCATTCAGGGGGAGCCTAAGCCTAACTATGAAAACAAAATAAATTCACTAATCAATCATGCATAAACTCAATGTTTTTGTCATCATCAAAAAGGGGAGATTGTTGGAAGATTATTGAAAATTATATACCCCAATCCTTTTGATTTTGATGATTACTAAAAGCCATTGAGTTCATTAAAAGATATAATGAGATTAGTTAAATGAGCAATAAATTTATTTTGAACAATCAATGAGAAAGTTAAAGTTTGACTTTAATTTTTTGAAAGTAACTTTAAGCTCAATGTTTAAACTTTCAAAAAGAAATTTTATAATTCATGTTTTAATCAATGAGTTTTTGGAATAGTTCTTGAATTAATTCTTAATGTCAATTTTATTGAATTCAAGTCAAAACAATGAATTAAAATGAATCTGGAACGATTTTAATATCAATCAGAAAAGTTTCTGATTTTTGATACGTTCCGAGCCGACTCTTGAGTTTCAGAGTCGACTCCACACAGTGTACAGAAATGTGCATCTGTCCTGAGTCGACCCACGAAATTTGTCGAGTCGACCCCTGATTCTGTCGAGCCGACTCCATGACTGTGCGAGTCGACTCCGCTCAGACACCAGAGGTGTTTTTCTGAGCACTTCGCGAGTCGACCCCCAGCTTTTCATGAGTCGACTCCCGACTTTCAGGAGTCGACACTTTACTTTTGGTGAGTCGACCCCTAACCTTTATGAGCATTTCTATTTTAAGTATCACGAGCTCGAGCCGACTCGGGAAAAGCATGAGTCGACTCCAGCAAATCTGGGCGGAATTTTTACGGATGCCAACTCAGCTCCAACGGTAAGATTTTCAATTAACGGCTATTTTTCTTTGTGTCTAACGGCTATATTTTTGCAGAATCTATAAATAGTGAAGCCGTTTTCAAATCAAAGAGAGACGAAAGAGAGATTTTTATCTCAAAGAAAAAGAAAGGAAAATCGGAAAAACAGAGCGTTAGCTGAAAAAATCCGTGATTCAAAATAGAGTGAAAGAAAGAGTGTGAAATCAAAGGAAGCTCCTTCTGTGCTCAAACTCTACTATCCAAGGAAGCTTCAGAAGAAATCCAAGTGCATCTCAAGTGATTTCCACCACTCAAAGAAAAGAGGAAAAGCCCAAATCAACTCCAACACATCTTCCATGAAGAATCTAAGCTGAGGCCTGGTTCTACACTTCAAAGGAGTTGAAGAAAAGAAGAAAAGCTCAAAGCCAACCAAACTGCAAATCAGGCTTATCTAAACTCTATTCTTATTTTGTTAATCTGCTCATTAAGGAGCCATTGTAACAAACAAACATATTTCTATTCTTTGTGACTAGTTCAATCTGGGGGATTGAACTAGAGGAGGTAGTCTTACCTCAGTTCAAGCTTGGTTAAGCTTGGGTTTAAGGTTTTTGTGCTGGTGAGCCTTTGAAAACCAGCTGGGTTCGTTGTGCGTCCGAGAAAACAACAAGTTTGAGTTGTGAGCTTGTAAAACAACTCGGTTGTAATCTTGAGAGATTATAGTGTGGACCCAAGTGAATCTTGGGAGTGGACGTAGGTGCTGGTTGCACCGAACCACTATAAAATCTTCTTGTGTTTGCCGTGCTCATTTGTCTCTCACTCTATCTCTCTTTATTTCTATTTGTGCATTGCCTATAAGTTAATTTCTCTCACTTGCACATCTTGAGTTAATTTGTTTAAAACATTCCAAAAAGTCGTAAATTTTAAGAACCCAATTCATCCCCCCCTCTTGGGTTGCCATCTGGGCCAACAAAACGGCAATCTTAAGAGGCAATCCTATGCGGCCTTTCATCCCAAACGGTAATCTTAAGAGGCAATCCTAGGCGGCCTTTCATCCCAGCGGCCTTTCTAGGTGGTAATCCTAGGCGGCCTTTCTTCGTCAGTGGCCATCCTGCCTTTCTAGGCAGCGTTTCAGATTTTTGATTCCACCGCAAGGATGGCTTCCTTCCGCATTTATGTGTCTAGAGCATTTATGGTCTTATAAGACCACGTGCATTAAGGCATTTATGGCTGCCAACTCCACGCCTCACAGAAGTCTATCAAGGATGGCCTTTTCTAGCTTCGAGGACGGCTCCTTGTTGTCCCACTCTAGACCGCGGCAATACGACAAGCGAGGAGGATTACGAGCATAAAAACCTGCTTGCGTGGAGCCCACATACCTGGCTCCACCATTATCCATGCACACACAGGGAAGTGTACAGGATAGACAACAGATTGGCACCACCTATTTCTGATGGGACAACGCCTATAGCTCTGACATACCACGAAGAAGAAGCATCTTCATAAAGCTTTGACAAGTGGCAGCACCTTAGGTCTCATAGATATTAATCCTAACATTTCACCTACCAAAGGTCCTCAGTCATCATGACACCCCAACCACTCAGATCAGATGAGCCCCAAAAGTTATGGTCTATCATGAGGCTCCACGTGACCCATTCCCACTAAGGATAAGGCTCCAAGCTTCTCAAGCAAGCTATACAGAGTACAAAGATAAATAAATTGGATAAGAGGGACCTCCGACCAGGTAACCTACAATAGCACATGCTCATTCTTGCTCACATGGAGCTCTTCTCTTAGCCTCTCCCTCTTTCTCTTTCGAGCTTCCTCAAGCTCACAGCTATTGCCCAAAGCATTGACTTGAGCATCAGAGGATCCCCGTCGGAATCTCCGGCCATGGGACTTCTTGCAGGTTTGGAAGACGAAGGAGGAACCCTGATACTTCCCTGGAGTGACGACTGATGCTCAAGGACGCCAGCTCAAAGTGACCGAGCATCAATAGATTGGCGCGCCAGGAAGGGGGAGATGCGTAAGGTAACTAACCTCCTACCTTTAACATTCCTTAAAGTTTTAAGAAGGCACGGGCACAACTTTAAATAACATGCAGACGTGGTCACAAGTCCATGCAAAGCAAATAAAAAAAAAAGAAGAAAGAGATAGAAGGACACTCCTTTAGCTTAGCGGTTGCAGGCCTACAAGCTCAAGGAGTGTGGGGGGCATTGATGGGGCTAGTTGACCCCATGGACAATAAAAACAGCAATTTTCAGACGACTTTTCTAGGGGGCCATTCACGGCGGCTTTCTTGAGCATCTTAATTCCTAGACGGCATCACTGGCCTATTGGCTTTCTTTTCAAGGATGCAGTAGGCATTTAATTCCATCCACGGCTTTGCTCGCAGTTGCAACAAGCGTTCGATCATAATGAAAGAGAGAATAAGAGAAAAAAAGAGCCACGTAATGTGCGTGGGTTCCAGAGGCCACCTTTTGTCATTAATGTCCCATAGTCAAATCAATGGCTAAGCATTTAATGGTGCAGAAATGGTCGTAATGACCTAGAGAGCATTTAATGGAATGGAGCATTCAATAGTCAAGTCAAATCCTAAGTGGCCTTTTTCCTGGGCGGCAATCCTAGGCGGCCTTTCATCCTAAACGACAAAAGAGGCAATCTTAGGCGGCCTTTCATCCCAAATGCAATCCTAGGCAGCCTTTCTTCTTCAGCGGCAATCCTAAGTGGCCTTTCTAGGCTGCTTCTATTTCGAATTTTCGACTCCATCGCAAGGATGACTCCCTTCCGCATTTATGTGCCAGAGCATTTATGATCTTATAAAGACCACGTGCATTAAGGCATTTATGGCTGCCACGTTGGCCCCCTTGATCCCATGCATGAGAAAAGATGGCGTAAGGAAGCCACGACCAAGAGTTCTCGACTCCACGCCTCACGGAAGTCCTTGACGGCCTTTTCTCTTAAGCGGCCTTTTTTAGCTTCCATCCTCGATGGCTCCTAGCTGTCTCACTCTAGACCGCGGCAATATGACTCCCGACAAGTGAGGAGGATTATAAGCATAAGAACATGCTTGCATGGAGCCCACATACCTAGCTCTACCATTATCTGTGCACACACAGGAAAGTGTACAGGATAGACAACAGACTGGCACCATCCATTTCTGATGGGCAGCGCCTGTAGCTCTGACATGCCACTAAGAAGAAGCATCTTCATAAAAGCTTTGATAAGTGGCAGCACCTTAGGTTTCACATATATTAATCCTGACATTTCACCCACCAAAGGTCCTCAGTCATCATGACACCCCAATCACTCAGATTAGATGAACCCCAAAAGTTATGGTTCATCATGAGACTCCACATGACCCATTCCCACTAAAGGACAAGTCTCCAAGCTTCTCAGGCAAGCTACACATAGTACAAAGATAAATAAATTAGGTAAGAGGGACCTCCGACCAGGTAACCTACAATAAACACACGCTCATTCTTGCTCACAGGGAGCTCTTCTCTGAGCCTCTCTCTCTTTCTCTTTCGAGCTTTCTTAAGCTCACGGCTATTGCCAGAGCACTGACTTGAGCGTCGGAGGATCCCCACCGAAATCTCCGGCTGTGGGACTTCTTGCAGGTTTGGAGGACGAAGGAGAAATCCTGATACTTCCCTGGAGTGACGACTGATGCTCAAGGATGCCAACTCAAAATGACCGGGCATCAACATAAATAGTAACCTAGCTATTCCATTAAGTATGTTCGATCTCAAAGGATCTCATACACAAGTATCAACCATTCATTAGAAGACCAATTTGAAGCTAATTTAGAATGGCCCCAATGCATTAAGTTGTTATTCAAAGTTGTGCTTCGTTATCACTAGCTTAATTTAGGCTTTGGAGGCAATATGGAGACATTGTGCAAGCAATGACTTCATGGCTACTTGCTAGTATGAATAATGCCTGGTTGTTTTGGAGAACCATCCACTGCTTGCGACTTGGTCTCAGCATCCAGGCGTGAGGTATTCACTCACAGCCGACATAAGCTAACGCTCCGGAAGAAAATTGTGCATAACTTTTTCTTTTTTTAATTCATGAGGATGTGTCGCAATTGACAAGGCTGGGATGCCCATTGACAACTAAAAGCGAAGCTTCGTGCAAGTTGATCACTTGATTGTCCTCTTCTATATATTCTTCTTCTCCGCATTTTGTTCTATATTTTTGTACATAATTCTCTTTTAATAAAAAGGGGTAGGTAAGATCTCTGCTTCTTAAAAAATAAAACTAAAAAAAATGGGGGGATTAGAGGCGTGCTTTCATATGGATCAAATGAGAAGCTTCTCTTTGTCGCGCGCTAACAACCAAAATATGGTAGGAAAATCCAGGCTGCTGGTAGTGCAACCTCCAAGCTTAACAGGTGTATAAATGATGTTAGAGTAGGATGCAGTCATTTATTTAGTCCTGTTTTGCTTAAAAGTTCCTTAATGAGAAGAGGTTTGACAACAAATGCAATTAGTGAAGTTTTCAGCAGTTGCTGGAACTCTCCCATGGCAAACTAATTCTAGTTCTAAAATTTGATTTATGTAGTAGAAATATTTTCGTAATTACTTTTACAATCCTTCACTAGCAAAAATTATAATAGCATCTATTGTTGCCTGGTCACCGATGATGATCGTCAGAGAGTGCTGTGAGACTGCTGGTGAAGCTCTCTTCGCTATGGAGGACCTGCAAGAAGTTTCGGAGCCGGAAGTTTCGGCTAGGACTCTCCGACGGTCAAGTCAGTGGCTAGGATCACAGCTAAAAGCTTGAAGAAGCTCCAATGAAAGATTAAAGGTGGTAGTCCTCCCTCAGTGTTTGAGTGTACTTACCTCGCCCCGGGTCTCTCTTACCCAATTTATGGACTCTTGTTTCTGTCCAGGGGGTATCCACGTGGAGTTTCGTGGGAGAGAATGTATGATAGGCTCAGATGGTTACGTAAGCTTGAAAGACGTTTGGTGGGCTTGGTCTTGTCAGGGACGCAGGCCAAGGATGGTTGGTGGGCCTAGTCTTGTTAGGCACGTGGGCCAGATGGTGGACCTAGTTTTATTAGGCGCGTGGGCCAGATGATTGTTGGGCTTGGCTCATGTGGGGGTTACGTGGGCACTGTGACCCATTCGGAGGTCGATATAGAGGCTGATGCTGTAGCTAGCGTTGAGGCCGATCTCGAAGCAGGGACCATCCTGAAGTGGGGCCGCCGTGGGGCGGGACTGCTTCAGAGAAGAGGGGCCGTCTTGGAGCTGAGCTGCCTCAGAGAGAAGGGGCTGCCTTAGAGTAGGACCGCTTCGAAGAAGAGGGGCCGTTTTGGAGCGGAACTGCCTTGGGGTGGAGCCATTTCGGAGAAGAGGAGGCCGTCTTGAAGCGGGGCCGCTCTGAAGCAGGGCTGCCGTAGGACGGGGCCACTTCTTTTGGTCTTTGCCGTTAGTTAGTTCTGACCGTTAACACTTGTGTGACGCCATCAGTCACATCAGCATCTTAGAAAAGAATTATTATTTTAATTCTGCAGGCATGCAGAGGAGAAAAGAACCAGAGGCAGACTTCTTTTGGCTCTGCTGCTTGCTTCTAAAGTATATATAGCTCAATATTTAAATCAACATTTCAGTTATGTCAACACTATGTATTCATGGATTTATAAACAAATTTCAATATGGTATGTGATACATGTCTACATGCATCTTGATACAGGACATACTCTATTGTAGAATGATTAACTTTTCAAATGATGTACTTAATAGCAATACGCTTGTTCTAGATAATTTCCTAGCACACATGCTGTCATTCGCATGCTGGAACCATCCATTTGGACATCACGTCACTTAGAAGCTATGGGGTTTAGAGATAGAAGTAGTTATTTACTTTGCATTAATTTCCAGCCGGTTTAATCTTATATTGAATGTATACACAAATATATGCCACAAACAAAAGTCAAGTGAATCTATCCTGGAATATGTCTCAATGCATCTCAGCAGAGGATGCATCCTATTGCTTGTATTCATATGCCTGCTCTAGACAAAATCCTTGTTTGCATCCTTATGAGCATATAAAGGCCATTTGATACAAGAACCATCAATTAATTAGGCATAACATGTTACCTAAAAGTTGAGGATTTTAAGGATATTAAATATCAACTAATTATTTGTTTTGCTTTGATTCCAACCAATTTACTACTCTCTATATTATATTGTTAAATGAAAGAGAAATATATCATTTAAGATTCATCTATCAAATTTGTAACTAGAGTATCCTCAGCTACTATGAAAATATATGATTAGAAAGTTACATATGTGCCTGTTTATTCCTTTGCTTCTATTATTGTCCACACAATTGCTCCTCTCCATATCCTAAATCCATTGAGTTCTATTTTTTATTAAAAAATCTTTATTTCTACTAAGCTCTTTCTAAATTTTAAAAATAAATAAAAATCTGATCAATATAGTCTAATCCATGCGTTTTATTTCTCTTTTCAGTCGATTCTTTAAACTTTTTATTATATTATTTTTTATAACGTGCATCATGTAGAAAATAATACTAATTGAAGTGAATGATAAGAAGAGAGAGCAGAATTCATGGATTGTCAAACAAAATAGGCGATCGGAGTCTCTTTATTCCTCCACGCTCCACGCTACTCTGTCCCTAGAGGCAAGAAGCGAAGGGAGAGAGAGATAGTGGTGTCATCCTCATTCCTACTGTTGCTGCTAAAATCTGTCCTTCGACTCGGGCACGATTGAGTTTCAGAGTGGGCTCCCTCCTGGGCGGACCTGCAAAACAGTCCTCACGTGAGAGGCATTGGGAGTGGCCTTCCATGGAAGACCCTCCGACGCTCAAGTCAGCGGAGATCAGCGATCAACAAATATGAGGAGAAGGCACTCGCTGAAGAGTCTCTCCAGGGTGGCCCTTCGAGAGCTCTGAGCAGAGCGTTAATGGCGGAAAGGGGTGAGCAGAGGTAGATTGAGAGTGGTCTAGTAAACGAGTGCACATACCTGAGAAGTCGGAAGACGGTCGTATTTATAGAGGATCACCTGATTCCTTGGAAGCGTCGTGGGTCCGAAAGTCGTTAGGATTCAATCCAGTTCGTTATGAAGTCAGTAAGATCCGTATCTTGTTGGTTAGAGGATCGACGGCTGGGAGAGTTGGTTGATATCTTGAGATTCAGCGATTGTGTAAGCTCCAGGGCTCTAGGCTACTCTTGGGTGTGATTTCTGTTTGGAATCTTACGAATTTAAACTCTCCCGCGCTTGATTCCGCAGAGGTGCTTGAGTGCCCGGGTCTGGCCGGGTATAAGAATGACTTGGACTAGGACCGAGGTATAAGGATAACTTGGCTGGCGAGGCACGGTGAATAGCTTGGCTGGCGAGGCATGGTAAATAGCTCGGCTGGTGACTCATTTTTAGCGGGCATCGCACAGCGAGTGAGAGCCAGGATTCAGAGTTGATCCTAACCTCTTGCACAATTATTAACGCAATGGCGATTTCACCCCTCAACACATGCCCCCTACTCTCTAGTTCGAAGCGTAGGTTCGGGCGTAGGGAGTATAGTTCCAGGTGGCAAGATCTGAACGAAAGGGCCTGGATTTGACAACTTGCATAATGATGCCCTAATTAATGTTGCGCGGCCGCCATGCCTTTACGGGAGCCGTCTCTTCGGGGCAACGGTTGGGGAAGCGGCACGTATCAAATCCTGATTTTCACAGCGTCGGCGATGGCGGTTCCGGGTGTTTCAATCAAGGTGCCTTATCTTCTCTTTGGGGCGGTTTCCTTTGGGGAAAAGTAAAGTCGTAACAGCGCCATTCCCGTTCGCAGCGCTCCTTGGTTTCTTCTTGGAGAACCTTGTTCCTCCGTTTTCTTTGTAGCCTCGCTCGGCGTTTCTTTCGACCAACAACATGGTGAGTCCTAGTGACATGGCTTCGAAGATTGTTGCTGAGGATTTGGGGAGAGTACGCCAGAAATATGGCATTCCCTCAGATATCCTCTTGCGGCTACCGGAGCCCGAGCATAGGGTCTCGCAAGAACTGGAGCATGGGATCTTTCTTTATGAAGATAGCCTGAAGGCAGGCCTCCGGTTCCCCCTGCATCCCCTAGCGAAGGAGATCATGAGGTTTTACAACATCTGTCCGACAATGGTGGCTCCTAATAGCTGGCGCAACATCATCGGGTTTATCTCGATGTGCAGCCAGGTTCAGGTAACAACGACTCTTCTCCTGTTCCATGATTGCTATCATCTGATATCGGGGAGGAAATCGGAGTGGTCCTATGTCGGACCTCGGAAATCATTCAAGATGATTATAAATAAGCCGTCGTCCATAAAGGAGTGGAAGGTCCGATTCTTTATCGCCGAGGGGAACATCGGCTCCGACTTCCCGTGGGAATGGGGGAGCTTTGTCAGGGATGTGGAAACGCATCCAACCCTGTCCGAACAGGAGAAGGGGAGGACCTAGAGGTCCTTTGTGACGGCCGAATGTTCTCGGCTAATGACTTACTATCAGAGGAGGCTCTTTTCGCCACTGGGCTTAGCCCCGTCGACGTACATGGTAAGTCTTTTTCTTTTTCTCTTCCATTGATTTCACTCGAGCGAGTATATCTTGGTCTGATTGTTCGTCCACTGCGCTTGCAGCCAAGAGATCTGCACTGACGGGCCGTATAAGGAAGGAGTTGAGCAAGCGCCCAAGAGGAACTGGTAGCGTGGAAAGGCATAAGCCTGAGAAGAAGGTTCGTCTTTCTGAAGAGCACTCGCCGGAGGCTGGGCGAGTCAAGGTTAGCCCGTGCTCTTTACCATCAAAGAATGAGAATGTGGGAGAGCCAGGAGTGAGAGAAGGGTTCCCTCAATCGGGGGAAGAAACGATAGTCATGTCGGAGGAGCAGAGAGCAGAGGAGCAGAGAGCAGAGGAGGACTCTGGGAAGGTTGCTGAGATTTCCTGTCCTTTGGTGGTGGAGATAGTGGACAGCCCGGACAAGGCTTCGTGGGCTCATCCGGCAGTCCCTTCTTTTGGGGATAAATTATTGCCAGGCTCAGCAGAGGTCGGTATCCTGAGGGTTCCTTCCCCGAGCGAGAAGATGTCTCTAGCTTCGGCGGGAGGACAGGAGGGAGCGATTGCGATTGCTGAGGCGATCGAGGAGAAAACCTCGGATGAGGGGAATGGATGAGATAAGAATTTTCCAGTTGAAGCTTCTCTCACCGAGGTTTCAGGAAAATTGGCGCCTAGGCTGGCCGAGGTACCCGAGAAATCTCAGGCCATAATTTTGCTGAAGAGGCCAGAAGGTTGAAAGCTTCTCAGTCTGAGATCGCCCGGTTTGGTTCGGACTTAAATAAACATCTCGATCGAGGCCGAGGTATAGAATGGCCCGGCACTGCCGAGGAATATAATTCTAGTCTCGCTTGGGGCTGGTAAGGGAGTTTGTCTTGCCGAAGTATTGGATAGTTCAATTTGAAATGGCCAAGAATCGCAAGGGTATCCTAGTTAGAGCCGAGGTTAGATAGTTCGGCTTGCCCAAAGTGGAGAAATGGGTATGCTTTCAGCCGAGGTACACGAAGTGGTTTTGTTGAAGAGTATTTCTCCCTTGTCAGGGGCATTTACTTCGTTGGCCTTTTTCAATGCAGGTCCTTTTAGCGTACGTGACAAGCAATCGATCGCCATTGGATGGCGTTGTTTTCGGAGGGGATTTCTCAGGCCTGCCCGCATCTCAACGATCTGCAGCTGATCTCATGCATTTAAGGTTTTCGATTTGAGATAAGGGGGAGATCCCTTGCCTTTCGTCACGGCCTGGGAAACATGTTTGGCATGCTCCGGGAAAATTTTTTTTTCTTCTGCCCTTCCACGTAGCAATGGGGTGTGCTGTTTTAAATTTCAGGGGCTTATTTGCCTATAAATTGGGGAGAACGTGTGGTATTAGGCTATCTCTCAGAACTTTGTTCTCCTGTGGAAGTTCTCATGATGTCTATGTATCTGAGGTTGAAAGTGGAGAGACTAAGTTCTCCTTTTGCGAGTCGACTTCCCCCGGATAGCTGGGGTGACGAAGAAGCCGCTGAGGAGCAGCCCATCCTCAAGAGAGAAGTTTGGAGTTCATATGGAGAGCGCATGGGAGGTCCGCGGAAATCATATGGGGAGCATACGTATACGCTCCCTGTGTGTCCTTTGCCACTTGCCATGGGGACCGTTGGAAATGCAAAGTATGCATATCCCCATGGTAAGGACGGACTTTTCCGTCTCCCTCTGGCTGGATTCTCGGCTCATCCCTGTGGGAAATCTTTTGCCATGTGACGAGGGAGTTGAGAGCAGTGCGGGTCTGCTGGTCCCCTGTCTTTCACAATCGGGCAACGTCCAGTAGCCCAGCATTCCACCTAGGGGGAATGCCTCCCCAGCATTGGCGTCCACAGGTCTTCCTTCTATTCTTGGATCTCTTGGTTCATCCGGAGAACCCATGGGAGGCCGGCTTGGCCCTAACCAGTGGTTCAAGGTGAGCTGACTGGATTGTCTGACTACTCGGGTCAAATGTCGAAACATCATTATTAACCGAAGCTGGCTGAAGCAGTCCGGCCGAGCTATTTACTTGTTTTTATTTCCTGTGCCATGATGCACTTGTAACGCCTCTTAGGAGGTTGTAACTCTTTTCATGATGAAGAAATAAAGAAAGTTTTATTCTTTCTTCTTTTAGCACCTGCTTCTTTTTGATGTGATTATGTTTGAGAGTTACTGCTCCCATATCATGCTTTTTGTGTCATAGCATATCTCGGCATCGTTCTTGCTACCTTGTTTTTGCTAAGACCAATGTTCGGTTCTCAGCGGAGGAAAACATTTATCCCTGTTTGGGTCAGAGGTAGACCTGGGTGGTCCTGTGGACTCATGCGGTAAGCATGATCTTGTTTGCAGAACGAAGCAGGTATGTCTTTACTGTTGAGTGGAAGGAAGTTGCTTACTTCTGCCGAAGTATCATAGGGCGCTCGAGCGATGTCGAGGTACTTGGGAGATTGCCCAATCAGGCCGAAGTTTCAGAGTCATGTTCTTTGATTCAGCTGAGACTTCGAATAGTATGACTGAGGCATCAGGGAATATATCGCTCGGCTTAGCCGAGATATCCGATAATGTACTGCTCGGTTTGGCCGAGACTTCATAAGGAACATATTTTACTTGGCCTTGCCAAGGTGCGGAGATTGCTCGGCGTTGCCGAGGGTTTTTGATATTTTACTTGGCCCTTACTGCAATTGTAGATTCAGGCGCTGACGGCCAAAGAGGATGGGGGCTACGCGAGCGATGGAGGGGGCTCCCGAAGCCTGTAAATCGGCCACTCTTAAAGAGGGCGAGCCATGTTGCTCCAGTGTTGGTCGCTGATGCACTTTTTCCTCTTCTCCGCCCTTTTTCGAGGATGCCTAATTTGAGGAAGTCTGGCAGACTTTCGAGGACATTCAATAAAAAGGGGGTCTAGCAGACTTTCGAGAACATTTACTTCGAAAGGGTACGGCAGTTTGGAGGGAATCTAGTCCCAAGAAGGGAGCTTCTTGAGCGCCTCAATGTTATTAATGATCCTCTTCGATGAGGGGCGAAACTCTTCGTTTCCCGCAAGCACCCACTGAGGTGGTGACGCACGGCGAGTTTCTATGAGTTGAAATTAATGGCCCGGGCGATTGAAATACTTGCCAGAAGCAGTTTAAATATGGATGGGGGAGGCCATCGTTAATCACATCTCCTGTTGGCCTCCCTAAACTCAGGATAGCAGGATGGCCTCTGAAGATGATGGGAGATCTGCTGGAGCGCCAGGTAGCGGCGGTAATGGCCATGGGGAGCACCATAGGGGCCGCACTTCGGTGACCTTCGATGGGGAGGTCTTGGCGTCACTGTTCGTAGACCGTGAATGACTTCAGAGGGCGGCTAAGCGATATTTGGCCATTTCTACGAGAGAAATCAAGCTCCTTCGTAGGGCCAATAGCCAACTGGAGGGGCAAGTAGCGTCCCTCCAACGACAGATTGCTGAGTCGGCTCAGCGGCGCGGGGGGAGCTCAATAACGTCCGGAGAAGACGATAAGCCCTAGTGAGGGCTCAAGTACCTTTTTCTTTCCTTTTTTATTGTCCTTTTTCTAATGATGAATGAAAGGAGGAATTTTCGCAACTTTTGTGTCTGCTGCTTTCTTCAAAACGTTTATTTTCATCACTCAGTCTTGGCCGAGGTTTTTTAAGAGATGCACTTCGGCTTTGGCCGAGGCTTTTAATAAGCAACGCACTTCAGCTTTGGCCGAGGCTTTTAATAAGTAACGTACTTCGGCTTTGGCCGAAGCTTTTAATAAGCAACGCACTTTGGCTTTGGCCGAGGCTTTTACACTTCGGCGCCGGCCGAGGCTTGTAAGCTGCCCAAATCCGATCGAAGTTTTCTTCGCCCTTCGGTCCGGCCAGGGCTTGTAAGCTGCCCAAATTCGGTCAAACTTTTCTTCGCCCTTCGGTCCGGTTGGGGCTCATAAGCTGTCCGAATTCGGTCGAAGTTTTCTTCGCCCTTCGGTCCGGCCAGGGCTTGTAAGCTGCTCGAATTCGGTCGAAGCTTTCTTCATCATTTGGTCCGGCTGGGGCATGTGAGCTGTTCGAATCCGGCCGAAGTTTTCTTCATCACATGATCCGGCCGGGGCTTGTAAGCTGCCCGAATCCGATCGAAGGCTTGGAGATCACTTGGTCCCCAGTCGTACTGGGGTGCTTGGACATACCAAGTCTTTGTTGAGTAGGACTCGGCCCAGCCGAGGTTCGGAAATTTCCTGTTTAAAGGGATAGCTCGGTTGTGTCAAGAATTGGTAAGTGGCGTCTATTTTTCATTATGACTTTTGGAGGAGTAATCGTGGTGACCATGCCATGAATCATAGAAGCAATATGCCAACACAAATTAATGGGGCAAGTCTATAGAAAGTGTACTCTACTGATGATATATGCGGAGGTTATCTGAATTCCATGTCCGGAGAATAGATTTCCCACTCAGATCTTGGAGCTTGTAGGTGCCAGGTCCGATGACTTCCGCCACTTGATAGGGGCCTTCCCAGTTCGGAGATAGCTTTCCTTGTTCTAATGGTTTGGAGACGGATGCTTTCCGAAGGACGAGATCGTCGGGTGCAAAGGATTTTCCTTTGACTCTAGAGGCGTGGAAGTGAGCCACTCTTTGCTGATATGCAGCTACCCTTATTCGAGCTTTCTCTCTAATTTCTTTCACCAGGTCGAGATTGGTGCAGAGCTGCTCGTCGTTAGCCTCCTCCGAATAGTTCTCCACTCGCAGGGAAGGGAGTCCTATCTCCATGGGATGACGGCTTCCGTGCCGAAGGCCATCCGAAATGGGGTCTCGCCAGTGGTGATTCTCTGGGTGGTGCGGTAGGCCCATAAGACATGGTGAAGTTCATCCGCCCATCTGCCTCGGGCTTTGACAAGCCGAGCCTTGATCCCTTGAAGCAGGGTCCGATTAGTTACCTCGGCTTCTCCATTGGCTTGCGGATGCCCTACCGATGTAAGGCGGTAGTAGATCCCATGCTCCTCGCAGAAGCCTCGGAACTTTGAGTTATCAAATTGCTTGCCATTATCGATGATGATGGTATGCGGGAGGCCAAAGCGACAAATAATGGATCTTCATACGAAGTCCCTGGCCCGAGCTTCGGTTATCTGGGCAATTGCCTCAGCCTCCACCCACTTGGTGAAGTAGTTGATGGCGACAAACAAAAACTTTCTCTGTCCAACTGCGAGGGGAAAAGGGCCAAGGATGTCCATGCCCCACTTTGCAAAGGGCCATACGGAGGAAATAGGGACCAAACTGGCGAAGGGGAGCCTCTGGATATTAGAATGCCTCTGACAAGGGTCGCAGGCTCGGACGAGATCGTCGGCATCCTTTTGCATGGTGGGCCAATAATACCCCTGGCGCAGCACCTTATGGCATAAGGATTGGCTCCCCAGATGATTGTTGCAGATTCCCTCATGTACCTCTCGGAGAGCATAATCAGCTTCGGATGGGCAAAGGCACTTGAGTAGTGGTATGGAGAAGGATCGCTTATACAGCTAGTCATCGATCAGCACATAGTGGGTGGCTTGAAATTTTAGCTTCCTTGCTTCCTTTCGGTCGGCTAGGAGCGACCCTTCTTTAAGGTACTTTATTATGGGGTCGAACCAGGATGGTTCGGCCTCGACCTGCATCACTCGGTCGGCCTCCGCGAAGCTAGGCTTTTCCAAAATCTCCAAGGGAAACTTCCGCTCGGAATCCATCGATTCCATAGTTGCTAGCCGGGACAATAGATCGGCGTGTACATTCTCGGATCTTGGGACCTGGATGACTTCGAATTCAAAGAAGTAGGAAAGTAAGTCCCGCACCTGTTGGAGATACTGAATCATGTTCAGCTCCCGGGCCTCGAACTCGCCTCGCACGTGATCGGCTACCAACTGAGAGTCGATAAAGGCATTTAGCTTCTTCACTTTAAGGTCGCGGGCGATTCAGAGTCTAGCGAGCAGAGCTTCATATTCGGCTTCATTATTGGAAGCTGGGAAGGAGAAGCGAACACCGTACTCGAAGGTCACCCCCTCTGGGCTGGTGATGATTAAGCCAGCATCGGAGCCATTGGCATTAGACGACCCATCAACGTGGAGCAGCCATAGGGCATCTGATCTCGGATGCTCAGAGGAGTCCAGAGTGGAGCCATCCTTCGGGATGGTACATTCGAGGAGGAAATCAGCTAGAACCTGGGCTTTGATGGCCGGGCGAGGTTGGTATCGGATGTCATGCTCGCTTAGCTTAACGGACTACCGACCGTCTTGATCACATTGATGTGGCCGGCGACCAAAGGATTCGGAGGAGGAGGCTATTGGGGCTCGCGTTGGCGGTCACTTCCATTCCTTGGCTCGAGCACTCTCCTGAATTGATCCAGCCTACCCCGCTGCATGAGCCTCTCGATTTCGTTCTTCAACTGCCAGCACTCCTCGGTGTCGTGGCCATGGTTCCGGTGGTAGCGGCAATATTTGGAGGTGTCTCTCCGGACCGCATTCCCTCGAAGAGGAGGTGGTCGAGGGAGTTGACGCTCTATCTCCATGAGGATCTCCGCCCTTGGGGCTGTGAGTGGGGTGAACCGGTTGAACCTCCTAGGCTGGCTCCAGATGCGGTTCCTTGGCGGCGACGGAGGAACCCTTTGGCAGCGAGGTGGGCTCGGCTGGCGGGCAGATCGGTGCTTGTCTGAGCCCTTGGACTCCTTCTTCCTTGTCAGCCCGGTGCGGGTAGCTCTCCGTGATTCTTCGACTCTTGCGTACTTGTCCACCAGGGCCATCATATTGGAGAGGCTCGAAGGGTAGCTGACCTCCAGCGCCAGGTAAAAGTCACTCTCCTTCAATACTCCACCTGCCAGGGTGGACATGACCACCTCATGATTAAGGTGGTCCACCTCCAGCATGGCCGTATTGAAACAGCCGAGATATTTCTTCAAGGACTCCCCCTCTCTCTGCTTAACCTCAGAGAGGGAGTCAGACCTCCGCCGGTGACGATAGCTGCTGATAAACTGGCTGATGAAGAGGCGGCTCAGCTCGTCAAATGAACTAACAGAACCCGGTTTTAGGGCATTAAACCAGGTTCGAGCGGACCCTCGGAGAGTAGAAGGGAAGGCGCGACAGAGGATCACATCTGATGCCCCGTGGAACATCATGATCAATCGAAAGCTGCTAAGGTGGTCATCGGGATCGGAGGATCCATGATAGGGCTCTATGGCGGGTAACTTGACGTGGGAGGGAATCACTTCCTCCATGATCTCCTTGGAAAGGGGATGCCCCGCTCCGCCTTATGATGAAGCAGATGGGCTTGCTTGGCGGCATCCAACTCCTGACGCATCTTTCGGAGTTATCGGCGGATCTCCTCCTCAGGCATAGCAGGAGGAGCTGGGCGAGGAGAATCCTGAGATGGTGTCGAGTCGTGACAAGAGAACACCGGAGAGAGGGATCGGGCCAGCCGAGATCTAGGAAGATCCTTGCCGCAGACCCCTTGGGGGACTGGCTCAGCTCCCTTAGGACAACGAGGGGGGTCTGCGACCCCATGCGGGTTGGAAGAAGAGATTGCTGGATGAACAGGGGCCGCGTTCTCTTCAGGAAGGTGCAGAGCAGGTGCAGCTGGACGGGGAGCTTCAAAGCACCCCTGGATCAGATAAGCCAGAGCATGGACCTGCTGGACTAGTGAGGCAAACTGGTCCTGGGTCACTGGGGACGCTGGTGGCGATGGAGTCTCAGCTGGTGGTGGTAGCGGTGCTACATTGCTCACCGGATCAGGTCTTTGAGAGGCGATCTAGTTCTGGGTCACTGGGGCCGCTGGTGGCGATGGAGTCTTAGCTGGTGGTGGTGGCGGCGCTACACTGCTCACCGGATCAGGTCTTTGAGAGGCGATCTGGTCCTGGGCTTCAGAAGTAGCCTTTTTTCGATTGGCCATGGGAGAGGTTCTCTTCAAGATCGAGACCCTTATCTCCTGGATCACAAGTTTATGGGACTTGAGGGCCCTTCCTCTAGCGCCAATTTGTTGCTGCTGAAATCTATCCTCCGATTCGGGTGTGATCGAGCTTCAGAGTGAGCTCCCTCCTGGGCGAACCTGCAAAATAGTCCTCACACGAGAGGCATTGGGGGTGGCCCTCCACGGAAGACCCTCCAACGCTCAAGTCAGCGGAGATCAGCGATCAACAAATATGAGGAGAAGGCACTTGCTGAAGAGTCTCTCTAGGGTGGCCCTTCGAGAGCTCTGAGCAGAGCGTTAATGGTGGAAAGGAGTGAGCAGAGGCAGATTGAGAGTGGTCCAGTAAATGAGTGCGCATACCTGAGAAGTCGGAAGACGATCATATTTATAGAGGATCACTTGATTCCTTGGAGGCATCGTGGGTCCGAAGTCGTTAGGATCCGAATCCAGTTCATTATGATGTCAGTAAGATCCGTATCTTGTTGGTTAGAGAATCGACGGCTAGGAGAGTTGGTTGATATCTTGAGATTCGGCGATTGCGTAGGCTCCAGGGCTCTAGGCCACTCTTGGGTATGATTTCTGTTTGGAATCTTACGAATTTAAACTCTCCCGCGCTGGATTCCGCAGAGGTGCTTGAGTGCCCGGGTCTGCCGGGGCATAAGAATGACTTTGACTAGGACCGAGGTATAAGGATAACTCGGCTGGCGAGGCACGGTGAATAGCTTGGCTGGCGAGGCATGGTGAATAGCTCGGCTAGCGAGGCACGGTGAATAGCTCGGCTGGTGAGGCATGGTGAATAGCTCGGCTGGTGACTCATTTTTAGCGGGCATCGCACAATGAGTGAGAGCCAGGATTCAGGGTTGATCCTAACATCTTGCACAATTATTAACGCGATGACGATTTCACCCTTCAACACCTACTAACTCGTATGCACACATAGATCGTGTGAGAACATCTCTTTTTATCTTTTTCCTTCACCGTCTCATTATATTAACTTTTTATCATGGATATTTGACTTGATCAACCAAATCAACGGTTAATGTATTACATGTGCCCCTTGTTGGTATTGAATGTATAGAACAAATATATGTTGCATAAAAAAATTGTTTTGCAAATAAGCGCGCCTTGATGCAATATGAAGTATAGCCGTCAATACTTCTCAATATAGGATTTATAATTTTTTTAAATAATGATCTTACTGCTTCCACGTTGGATAATTTTTGCGCTCACGTCCGGTAAGCAAGAACTAGAATGTTAAACGGACTGGCCTAGCTTGGCCTGCTAGCCAGCCCAACCTGGCCCAGCATGGCATGACTCCTCTCGCGGGTTATGCCTAACCCATGGGCCGAGCAAGCTTGCATGCCACATGGGCCAGCCTACATGTCGGTCTACAAGCTTCATGTGCCAACCCGAGTGCCGGCTCATGTACCGGCTTATATATGTCAATCCACGTATCGACCCATGTGCTAGTCCGCATGTCATTCCATCTAATTTTTTTATATCATTTAAATAAAATAAATTATATACATACTTTGTTTATAAATAGGTAAGTGATTTATTGTCACGATCATATCATTTCATTTCTCACTTATTTGGTCTTTTTCTTCGTCTTTTAATGAAAGGTCTTTAATCTTTGACTTCGTCTTTTATCTAATATAACCCGGCCAAGTGACTAGTTCCTCGGAAGTGTCACAATTGTAAATTTTTTTGCAAACTTTACAAACTATGCAAAGCCCCTTACCAGCAATTTTCTCAATATTGAAACGCTGCCAGGCTTCATAGTTCTTAGGGTTAGCCCTGAACAGCCGAACCAGATGGCCGATGTGACAACGATGGCAATAATAGGCTTGGGGACATTGAGTTTAGTCTGTAATTAGTATGCCACATACTTCATCATGTTGATATCGAACTTCAACTCTTAGCCATAGGTGAGCAGGGCTATCAAGCCAAGATATTGTTAATTGTAGAAAATGGAAAGCAAGAGTAGACACAAGAGAAATTGGGATAGCTAACTAAAAACTAGAAAAAGATTAAAATAACTTTGAGGATTAGGAGGGCTTGTAAGAAGATGAGAAGGGATAAACAGAGCTCAAGAAAGCTTTAAAGAACTTATGATTTAGTATAGGATAAGGGAAAAGGGTTAGAGCCCATTTATAGAAATTGAAGGAATTCTAAATGATCCAAATAATCTTGAAAACTAACCATTTATGACCATTAGAAAAGATAAATAAATCTTTTTGATCAAAAAACTAAAATACCAATACCGCTTATAGCAATCGAGAAGGAGTATTTGGGAATTGAACAAAAATACCCCTAAATTAGGCATTTTTGGCCTTTTCAAGGGTATTTAGGACAAATACCCTCCGAGCCTAGACATGTCGTACTTGGCATACCGACCCAATGAGCCTTACATGGGTTGGCTCGATGGGCCTAGGATGTTGGGCATGCGTTTTAGGCCCGAAGTACCTAATTGGCCAACCAACGAGCCGTGGCATGGGCCAGCCCATTAGTGCCAGCCGTGCCCATATGTGAGCCACAACCTAAGCCATGTCGTACCGGCCTACAATGGGTCATCGTGTCGGCATGGCTTGCAGGCTTTGGGGGTGGTTTGGCATGGTCGGCCAAGTGAGTTGTGCCAGGCATGGCACGACTATCATAGTAGCCATGCCGGCCAGCTTGATCAACACCTCTAGCGAAAACTATTCTTTTTTTAAAAAATGCAAGGATCATCTAGTAATTGGGCATCAAATTTCACTCAAAAGCCTAGAATTTAGAGATATCAAATAATCGTTTGTTTTGCTTCGATGTCAAATAAATAAGTAGACACTAGAAACCAAAAACTACTAAGGACTTGCGACATCCTACTCTAATAACGATGGAGCATGCATGTAGATAAAAGTCTTAAGTCAAATTCTATGATGCTTTTAGCTTTTTATATGTGGTATCAAAAATATATAAACTCTAAGGATATATAGGCATTGTATAAAAGAATAGGAGGATCGTATAGTATGCATGAATGACGGAGATTAAGGCTTTGTTTTCTAGAAAACTGATAAAAATATACAAACACGGCTCGCATGACTTTTGTATCATTTTTTACGTGGTATTATATACATTATAATCCTGTGGCTATTCTAACCATGATGTTAAATAAAAGACTTGCGTAGCATTTACGCCCAGGGATAGAAAGGTCGTAGTCTTTGCCTACTCTTGTTAGGCGGGCACCAGCCTAGCTCTCGCACCAAACAACCTAGCAAAAGCTCCACATAACGTCTCGGTGCACAATAGGCCGGTGGATCACCAACTACTCAAGTCTCAAACCTAATCTACCTCATTATAAGCATGGTGTTTCATCCCCAAACATTGAAGGTGTCCATGACTATACGACATTTGGGTAGCTCGGTTTCACCACCACGTCAAGCAAAAAGCCCTCTCTACATAATTGCACCCTTGCACTCGCTGCAATCCACAACATTTGGACCACTATCTTGTCCAAATGGATCCCACCTATCAGCTATCAAGTAATTAAACATTTTAGGTCGCCAGCAATTGCCATCAAAACAGGTGGCCTGCACATTTTATGAAGAGAGATGGGATAGAGATTGAGCTTGTCTTTTCTAGAAGGAAAAAAACAAGAAAAAATTGTACACTATTGTTTGTAGGGTCCAACTAGGATAGTTTTTATATCATACCATACATGTTTATTGTTCAAAAGAAATGTCTCGATACGACAATCTCAACCTATAAAGCATATATGGATCTATCTCATTTTGCTTTATTCGAAGCAAAGGTTTCTCATGTTTTGTAAAGATCATGAAGATAGAAAGTGAAATTATCTTTATTTTATTAGTGAAGATAGAATGAAAATATGAATAAATATATCTGCGTCTTGCTCTGCCTGTATTGATTTCATAATTATGTATTATAATACTTTGATATATTTAGATAATACTTAGCTTTTAGTTTCATTTAAATTTTTAATTATTTTAATAATTGATACAATTTAAAAGGTAAATATTTAATTTATTAATATATTTTAAAAATTAGCTATATTATTAATATATATTTTTTATTCAAAGTTTATATATGTCATCAGAGATTTATGGTGATGGGATAAAGATTTATCTTTTTTTTTTTTTTCGAAATGGGGATGAAAATATTAAGAATAGGAATGATAGGAATTTTATTTATATAAAAAATGAAGATGAAGTTTTGAAGCCGCTCCGTTGTCATGGCTAAAATGGAGAAGACTTGCTGCATCAAAAGACTTTTCCTCCCCATAAATGATGCAATGAATGAGTTCTGTATGAGTTTATCTTTTCACCCACAAATGCCATAAAGTCTTGACAGAAGAAAACCAGGACGAGATTAAGAAAAAAAATAACGGGATCCATCGTGGAGTGCCTTGACTCGCTAAACTAATAGACATTGTGAGTTTTGAATTTTAGATATAATCAATCTACATGATTTTATTATCATCCCGATCGCAGGAAGCTTGTTAGTCTAGCATTCTTTGTTTTTATGATAATCCTCCAAAGCTTTATTTGCGTGGCGAACACTGCTCCACCACGACTCTATGGTGACGAGTCCAATATGTCCAAATGAAATGAACGTGGAGTTTTCTCCGGACGTCCGCATTCTTATCATACGTGTAAAGCTTCGTTAGATGCGAAGCTATCTAAATTGTTAGATACGGCACCAGTCAACGAACAGTTCCATTGCAGCACACGTTTTAGATGTCTCTTAGATGATTTATAAATACGCACAAAAGTTAATCTGAATAAAATTAAAGAAATTCAGTAAATTTTAAATAAGTTGGTACTCAAAGGTATAAAGGTAACATTTCCATTTCAGATTTTTTTTTTTTCATTTCTTTTCTTAAATATTCCTATATATAATAATTCAATTGCATCCTTTCTTAAAAAATACCAAATTTTAAATAAATTAGTACTATAAAGGTAGCATATTCCATTTCAGATTTTTTTTCATTTCTTTTCTTAAATATCCCTATAATTGCATCCTTTCTTAAAAAAATACCATCAAAACTTTAAAAGTTTAAAGTCTGAAAAACTAATCAACTGCATATCCTTGTTTTGTAATGGTTCCTACACTCCTTACTTTACATTATTCTTAATATATGCCTGCGTTGGTAGAGAGATGCCTGCGTTGGTAGAGAGTCAGTAAACTGAATGCCTGAAGTTGGATCCTACATATAAATTTGATTGAATTTAAATTTTTAACTAATAAAATATGAAAACTTAAAATAAAAAAAGTATGTAAAAACTATGCTAATATGTTTTTGGTCTGAAATTGATCATTTGTGCTATGAAAATTTACTTTAAGATCTTAAAATAATAATAATAAAGTATAAGTATGTAAGAGCTATGCTAATATGTCTTTGGTCTCAAATTGATCATTTATGCTATGAAAATTTACTTTAAGATCAAATATATACATGCAAAAATATTTAGGCATGTTTTATTCCTCTTATCCTATTAAATTTTGAACAAATTTCTATATAATAAAGTTCAGAAATGAAAGGATGTTTGAGTAAAATTAATAATATATGTAAATAAATCTGAAAATTAGTCATGTCATGCTACATTGGATCCAAAAAAATATCTAATGGAAATTAAATTGAAATTTAAATAAGGTTTAATTTTGGTTCGGCACCTAATCTTTTAACTGCTAGGTTAAATCAAGTTGGGTCTAACTCATGTATATAATATATGTAAGAAATATCACAAAGTTTATGATCTAAATAAAGAATAAAAATTAAGACATTATATATCTCATACATTGTAGTTTTTGTTCTATGATCTAAAAACTAAAACATAAAAAAAAAAACTATGTTACAGTGCTGACAAAAATCTAATGGTTCTCCTTTTATTTGTCAAAAGAGATATATAGACTATGTTGAAATCTCATAATACATACAAGCATTGCTAAACTCTTCCCATCATCACCATTACTATTATTAGTCTATAAAATTTATGTTGTAATAAGTATATATATTATACTAATATATCCATGTTATATTTTAAGTACAATATCAATAGGTTACACCGTGCAACCTATATTTCTAAAAATAAAATTAGTGAAACTTTGGTTTTCAAGTTTCAAGCAATAAAAAAATTTGTAACACAATATAAAATAATATAAGAAGGAAATAGAAAGATTTTTCTCAATGAATGTTACTAATATATAGTGGAGTATGAAATAAATCTAAACAGAAATTTTAGAAGTCATGTATTTTTTTAAAAAAAATAGAAACCAAAAGCTTAATTATCTTTTTTCTTTTTACTATGTCAATAAGATAATTTATGAAATTAGATTTTTATATGAAAATCTTAATCTTATAATTATGTTATTCAATAAATAACTGTTGTTAAATGCTTTCTTTTATTCTTTAACATTTTGCATCAACATTAATGTTAGATCTTGCCACTATCACTGTCATTATTATCCTATTCTATTAAATTTGTTGTGAAAATCGTATATTTTAACTTTCACTATGCAAGAAAAATATTATTAAGCTTGTATCTATCCTATCTCGTCTTCTTTACCGTTCATGTATCATTTGATGAGCACTATTTTATCGAGTTTATTGTAAAGTTTATAATAAAAATGTATAAAATCAAATGATCATTCAGTTTTCATCTAATATCTTGAAGCAACTGGTCAATTTTAATGTTATCGATTCTATTATCTTTTTCTTTTTATCAATAAAAAATAATATTTATTTCTTATTTTACTATGAAAATAGCCTTCTCTCATCTCATAAATCTTCTTTCCAACTAAATCATGCTGCATTTGTGAAGCATCATGTTGTTTACGTGCAGATTAGATGTGCCAATTATTCAAACGTTTAAAATGTGTAAATTATTCAAACGCGCTTATTGTATGGGTTTGGTTTGGTGAGAGAATAGATCTAAATCAATTCCGTAGCTGAGTATATCTTGGGACTAAAGGTTTCGGTCTGCATGCTGACAAGTAACTTGAGGATACCAAGCTTGTGCATGTACTTGTGGTAGACACCTGGGGCAAAATATATATGGATAATTATCCTTGTAGAGTCAAAAACTGATGGCTTGCCACTTAACGTCCAAAACTTTACGAGTGGTATTAGCTAACATCCTTTCAAAATATGAATCAGTATTTGTATTGTTGCATATAGTGGCTATCTAATAGATAGACTGAGTCTAAAGTTATACTCTATGTCCTTAAGATAATTTCGTTTCGTAACGATGCTTATGGCCAGTATGACAATTGTTTTGTAGAAATAATAGTTTTCTTTTGATAAAAAGCAGCACTACAATTTATCAAAAATATCAAACCAAGAATGCTTTTCTCTTTTTAATGCACTATTGATATACTACCCTTAGAAGAGTATGCAAATGCCTAAGAGAGGAAAGGACTAGGATTGATTCGAATTGAATCTGGATTGAATGGACTCAATTCGGAATGAATGAAATGCAAGAGTCTAGAGTCCTATTTATAGGTTTTAGGTGCCCTTTGAAAGCAACCCTATGATTTAATTTGAATTTGATTTAATTGATTGGATTTGATCAAATGATGCCTTTAATACACCGATTCATCCCGTGATCTGATGATTAGCCGATCAAATAAGCCATAACACGTTTCGATATGCCTTTTCACTATCATGATCTGATGATCATGTTATCAGATAGGTGGTTGCACGGCTTTGATACATCGTTTCAAAATCGAAACGTTGACTTATCATAACGGCTGATCTGAGCGATGCCTTATCTCCAACGGTAGGATCGGACGAGCGCCTTATCACCAACGGCCCACCAGCGGTCAACTGTTGACCGATCAACCTATGGTCAACAGTTCAACGGTCTTATCATCAATGGTCATGATCAATCCAAGCAATGATCAGCCGATCAACACTGATTTGATCAATCACATCGGTCCATCGTTTGATCTCAGCCTCTCAACTCCTTGCGATGATGTGCACATGCGAAGTGCAAAGTGCACCTACAAAGCGCCCATTGCACCCTTCGCACACGCCACTTATGGTGAGCCTAAGGAACTTAAGCTTCAAGGAAGAGGTTTCTTCCTTTCTTGATTTTTTTGATGTGGGACTAAATGTCCTCATAATTTCTCATTCACCATAAGAAGGAGGTAATGGGCTTTCAAGCCCATTAGGATATTCCAGGCCTATTAACCCAACAATCCCCCACATGAATAAAAATTGAACTTAGATCAAGATGATCAAAGATCATCAAAGATCAGCAAAGGCAAACCCCCACATAAAAAGGATTTTAATGCAAATGAATATGCGGACACTAAAGAGAGTATAATGGGATGAAGTTGTATTGGGATAGGTAACTTGTGGCTTTGAACCTTTCTTAGTGAGTTGTTATCGAGTTTACTTGCTAAAAAGTGAACACGATGTCTTGAACTTTTCAACGTTTTGTGTAAACTAAGACAATAACAATCACGCAACTTCTTTCTGAGCATTCTTTTGGTTCTTATGGTTGTGTTCATTTTGGTCCCGAACATCTCTGGTTTTATGAGTGTTTCAAAGAATTAAACCTTAAAATTCTTATAGAATTAGCCCAGTTCATACTCATATAGGTGATTCTTATTAAGAGTATCCTGCTATACCCCACATGAATGTTCATGTCATAAGAATCATTAAAAGCAATGCTTATCCTAGTACCTTTAGCAAGTAGCACCAATTATCATAGGAATGAGTAGGATTGGACATCCTTAGTGCTATGCAAGTCTCTTCATAATTTAGTTGTCCCTTTTGAACCTAGATCTTGGGATCTCCAGTCAACTAGGTTGGGTATCCACTATGAAGATTTTTCAGTTATAGGTTTTAAACCATTCCCCTCGATAAACAATTTACTTGATCTCTTGGTAACCCCTTTGTCAATGGATCCGCTAGGTTTTTCTTTGACTGAATATAGTCAATAGAAATTATATCAATTTAAGTAATTGCTTAATGGTATTATGTCTGCGACGTATATGTCTAGACTTACCATTATACATCTTATTCTATGCTCTGCAAATTGCCGATTGACTATCACAATGTATGCATATTGCAGACACAGGCTTTGGCCAACATGGAATATCTTCTAAAAGGTTTTGAAGCCATTCTGCTTCTTCAGCAGCCTTTTCTAAAGCAATAAACTCAGATTCCATAGTGGATCGAGCTATACATGTTTGCTTAGAAGATTTTCATGACACAACACCTCCTCCTAAGGTGAATATATTCACTTATGGATTTTGTATCTTCTGTATTAGATATCCAATTTGCATCACTGTATCCTTCTAGTACAGCTAGATATCTTGAATAATGTAATCTATAACTTAGGGTATATCGCAGATATCTTAATACCCTTATTAGAAATGTCCAATGATTTGGACCTAGATTACTTGTGAATCTGCTCAACTTATTGATAACATATGCTATGTCAGGACGAGTGCAATTCATGACATACATTAAACTGCCAATTATACATGAATATTCCAACTGAGATATGGGTTTCTAGTATACTTAGCCAAATGTAGATTAACATCTACAGGTATTTTACTGGGCTAGTATCATACTTTTAAACTTATTTAATATTTTTTCAATATAATGAGATGAGATAATATTATTTCTTCAGATGTTCTAGTGATTTGAATCCCTAGTATAACATCTGCAACACCCATATTTTTTATGTCAAAATGTTTGATCAACATTTTCTTGTCTGTTTAATCATTTCAGTATTACTACCAATGATTAACAGGTCATCTACATATAAGCAGATTATCACATACCCTTCAGGCAGGGTTTTGGCATATATACATTTGTCACATTTATTTATTTTGAATCCATTTGATAACATGACATTATCAAATTTTATATGCCATTGTTTAGTGCTTGTTTTAATCCATATAAGGATTTAACAAGTCTATACACCTTCTTTTTTTGTCCAGGAATAAATTCCTCAGGCTGTTCCATGTATATTTCTTCATCTAATTCACCATTAGAAAAGCAGTTTTAACATCCATTTGATGAATTTCAAGATTGTTAATGGCTGCAAAAGCAACTAACATTCTTATAGATGTTATTCTACTTACTGGTGAATAGGTATCAAAGAAGTCTATACCTTTCTTTTTGTTTGAAGCCCTTAGCCACTAATCTGGCTTTATACTTGTCAATTGATCCATCAGCCTTTAGCTTTTTCTTAAAAATTTACTTGCATCCTAGAGGTTTCATACCAGATGGTAAGTCTACCAACTCCTAGGTATGATTGTGCATGATGGACTCAATTTCACTATTAACAGCTTCTTTCCAAAGGGTGCTTCTGGATTAGACATTGTCTTTTTGAATGTTGAGGTTCATCTTGTAACATATAAGTTACATAATTATGACCAAAGGACTTTGTAACTTTTGGTCTCTTATTGCGTCTGGGTTCATTTTAGGATATTTTTTCTGATGACTACTACTAGCAGTATTATCATAAGTTCTTTTATTTGAACTTATTTCTAATTTTTCTTTGCTTGAAAATATATTTTCAAAGAATGATGCATTCCTTGATTCCATGATTGTATTTTTCTGTATATCAGATATATCTGATTTATACACAAGAAAGCGATATGCACTACTATTTGTGCATAACGATAAATATACAATCAACAGTTTTAGGTCTATTTTGATCTTTTTGGGGTCGGAATAGCTACTTTAGCTAGACACCCCCACACTCTTAAGTAATTGTAAGAAGGCTTCTTTCCTTTCCATAACTCATATGGAGTAACATCCTTCTTCTTAAGAGGTATCTTGTTAAGAATATGATTTGCTGAGAAAATTGCTTCTCCCCATAAATTCTGTGGTGTACCAGAATTTATCAACATAGCATTCATCATTTCTTTTAATGTGCGGTTTTTGTGTTCCAATTCCATTAGATTGAGGCGAATAAGGAGCCATAGTTTGATGAATAATGCCATGCTCTTGACAGAATTCGTCAAAAGGTGCATCATATTCTCCACCTCTATCACTCCTTATGGCCTTAATCTTTTTACCAAGTTAATTTTCAACTTCATTCTTATAACATTTAAAACATTTCTAAAGCCTCATCTTTAGACTTTAGTAGATACACATAGCAGTATCTTGTTGAATCATCAATAAATATTATAAAATACTTTTTATCTTCTCGAGTTTGAACTGACTTTAAGTCACATAGATCATTGTGAATTAAGTCAAGAGGTTCAGTATTTCTTTCTACTGAAGGAAATGATGTTTTTGCTAACTTAGCTTCAACACACTTCACACTTGTAATATGGATCAATTTTATGATTAGGTAATAATTCTAATTTTATTAATTTTATAATGAATTAAAATTCACATGTCCTAATCTATCATGCCATAAACAAGAAGAGTCAACCATATAAGCAGAAGAAGAAGCTTTATTTATTTCAAGGTTTCTGTGTACAGTCATTACATTACCTTGAATAATCATTATTCAAGTAACCCCTTCCAATAAATATCCCCCCTTAGTGAGTACAAATTTATCAGACTCAAAATCATCCTAAAGCCATGTTTGCTTAGGAGGGAGCCTGATATAAGATTCTTCGGATGTCAGGGACATGTAGCACATCGTTAAGTAGAAGCTCCTTGCTAGATGTCATCTTTAAAATAATGCGGCCAAGTCCTTCTATCTTGGATGTAGCGGAGTTACCCATGACCAGATTTCTACCATTGATAGGAGTATATGATGAGAACATACTCTTATCAGAGCAGACATGTCTGGTAGCTCCAGTGTCGATGTACCACTCATTAGCTTTGTCAACCATGTTTGCTTCAAACACAACAGCTGACAGCATCATCTCGGATACTTCTTGGGATAGGGTTTCAATAATGTTGACCTCTTTTTTTCTTTATCCTTGAAACGACAGTCCTTGGATTTGTGTCCTTGCTTTCCATAGACAAAGCACTTCCCTTGAACTTATATTTCTTTGGATTGCCCTTCTTCTGTTTAAAGCCTTCGTCTGAAAACTTGCGTTTCTTTCTTTCCTTCTATGAGGTTGGCCTTAGGCTCAACAGGTTGTCCTCCTGTCTTCTTGTCTTGGCTCTTATTGTCTTCCTCGATCCTTAGGCGGACAATTAGATCTTTAAGTCCATCTCCTTCCGCTTATGCTTCAGGTAATTCTTGAAGTCCTTCCATAATGGTGGTAGCTTCTCTATGATGGCAGCTACCTGGAATGACTCACTGAGAGACATTCTCTCTGCATGTATCTCATGCAGGATGATCTGGAGCTCTTGGACTTGCTCCATAACAGTTTTGTGGTCGACCATTTTGCAGTCTAAGAACCTTCAACCATAAACTTCTTATGTCCACATCCTCTGTCTTATACTTTTGTTCAGGGATGCCCATAACTCCTTGGCAGTAGCAATACTGTTGTATACATTGTACAGGATATTATCCAGACCATTTAGGATGTAGTTCTTGCAAAAAAGTCTGAATGCTTCCATGCTTCCACCGCAGCAATGACTTGCTTGTCGATCTCCCCTTCCTTCAGGACTGATGGATCTTCATTCAGTACTCTGACAAGATTCAGAGTTGTGAGGTAGAACAGCATCTTTGTTGCCACCTCTTAAAGTTCATGCCGAAGAATTTCTTCAGTCTTTTGGCTTGAACGGATGTCATCATTGTAGCCATCTGCAGCAGCACTTTCGTGATAGCAAAAATTGTCTTAAGATTGTTATTGCAGATAGTGGCTACCTAATAGATAAGACTGAGTCTAGAGTTATACTCTATGTCCTTAAAATAATTTCATCTCTCAACGATGCTTACGATCAGTACGACGATTGTCTCCCAGGATACAACAGTCTTCTTTTGATGAAAGTAGCACTACAATTCATCAAAAATATCGAACCAAGAATGCTTCTCTCTTTTTAATACACTATTGCTATACTGCCCTTAGAAGAGTATGCAAATGCCTAAGAGAAGAAAGGACTAGGATTGATTCAGATTGAATCTAGATTGAATAGACTCAATTCGGAATGAATGAAATGCAAGGGTCTAGGATCCTATTTATAGGTTTTAGGTACCCTTTGGAAGCAACCCTAAGATTTAATTTGAATTTGATTTAATTGATTGGATTTGATCAAATGATGCCTTTTGATACACCGATTCATCCCGTGATCTGATGATCAGCCGATCAGATAAGCTAATCTACGTTCTGATATGCCTTTTTACCATCATGATTTGATGATTACATTATAAGATAGGTGGTTGCATGGCTTTGATACGCTGTTTCAAGATCGAAACGTTGACTTATCATAACGGCGTGATCGAAGCGATGCCTTATCTCTAATGGTAGGATTGGACAGGTGCCTTATCACCAACGGCTCGTTGGTGCAAAGTGCAAAGTGCGCCTACAAAGCGCCAATTGTACCCTTCGCACATGCGCGTATGCTACGCATCACCCTCAAGCTCTCCACTTATGGTGAGTTTAAGAAACTTTAGCTTCAAGAAAGAGGTCTTCATTTAAGTGAACCTTCCTTTCTTGATTTTTTGATGTGGGACTAAATTTCTCATTCACACACAAGAAGAAGATAATGGGCTTTCAAGGCCCATTAAGGTATTCAGGCCTATTAGCCCATTTATCCAACAATTTGCACCTTAGCACTTCAAATTGGTTAGGATGACTTGTGATTTGGCCATTAGACTTGAATATTTCACATTTGTAAGGCCCGTGAATTAGGTTGGGATTGTCATTTAGACTTGATTTGGAAACTTGTTTGTATGTAAGTTTTATATTTTTGAGTAAGTTGACTTGTCCAAGCCTACGTATAAAATTTGTTTAACTGAAATTATGTCTGGCCTAATCTAAAAACTTAAATCATATATCCCATTCTCTTACATCTAAAACATCCTTTTCAATTTATTTAATGAATTCTTGTGTTAACTATGCATTTTCATCTCAATAAATCTATCTTCTCCCACCTATTTTCATATAATTATATTATATATTTATTATATTTTCTATGGGCTTTTATTTATGATGTTCTTAAGTATGATATATAGTTATATGTATTTTTAAAAACTATAGTTTATAAATTTTTTTTGAATGATATATTTAAGTTGGCATCTTATATATAATTTATATTTAACTATCAATGATCATTTTTTATGGTAAAAAAGGTTAAATGCTTGACCAAAATTGTATATTCAATCAAATCCAATACCAACCCACACCTTAGTCTTGACCTAACTTGAGAGATATGCTAGCTAGAAAACTTTTGATGAAATCAATTCAGATTCTGCATAATTTCAATGTTAAAATCGAAGCACAAAATTAAACTCAATTAGAGCTAATCATTGATATGTCCAAACCAATACTACCCTTGATGTAACCCAATAATGTATGCTAATTAAAGTATTGGTCATATAGCGAAAAAGTTGATTGTGGGCTTAATAAGATTGGGCATAGGACTGAAACATTAATAACGACTTAACCTTGAAAAATATTTTTTTTAAAAAAAAAAAAAAAAAAAAAAAGAGACCGTCTAACATAGCCATAGGTCACCTAATGGCCCCTCTACTCCCATTTCGATGTCTTTGTTGCTAAGGAGCTATTTCAATATACACTGCCTTATTGTTAAGTTTCCGTTTTACAAGAGAAATAATTTTTTAAGGGGAAAAAGCCTATACATAGAAAATTCCAATTACAAGCGCATGGTGAGCACTGAGCAGCCATTTGGAAGAGAGCGTGTGGAAAAAGAAACGTGGTAAAAGTAGCGGTAAAAGGCAGCTGCAAGGCAATAAACACGTGGGTTTCGCCTCGCTGCTTCCCACGAAGATGCCAAAGTGCCGTCCGCGAAAAGCATCTAGAAGCCACCGGCTCCAACCGATACCAACGACGTCGGCCAAGCCCAAGGCCGACGTCGACGCCCCCCGGCCGACCCTATCCCTCCGGCACTCCATCCCCACCTCGCCACCAGCCCATCCTACGTCACCCCCAGGACCTCTAACTCGCGTCCTCATTATGAGGTACAGGTTAGCAAACTAGTTATGCAGGTCCAAGGAGACTTCGATCTCTTTCGAAGAGCTAGCTAGCGGTTCGGCTTTGTATCGTTTTGACTGAAGAATTGGTCACCTCCTCCCTACCCCACTCACACACCACCACACACAAACTAAGCTACTTCCTCTCTGGCTCCAGGCAACCAAGCCACTCCTTCCCACCGCTCGCTCGACTTTCCTCGCTGACCCGGGACCCTTTGCTTCTACGCTCCCAACGACCGCTACCTCTTTTGCGTCAGCTTTAAGCTAGCCAACTCTGACGCAGCTTCCCCCGACCTTCTATATATAAAACACTCCCCCCCATCTCTTCGACCACTCAGTCCTCACTCCCAACTCTTCAACCCAAAAGCCCCTAAAAAGATCTTCTCTCCTTCTCTCCTCGAATATCCCTTAATTTGTTCTTGACTTTAATTTCGCTGCTCCGATGGCTGTGGATGCTCTCGCGACTGCGGCAGCAACAATCCCCCCTCCGACCTCTCATGAGGTGAGCGACGAAGAGCTTCCTCACATCGAAGGATGGGCGAAGAGGAAGCGCTCCAAGCGCTACCACCGCTTCTTCGACCACCCGCCGACCGAGGAGGAATATCTCGCTCTCTGTCTCGTTATGCTCGCTCGCGGCGGTTCCGGTCACCGCCTTCCTCCTCTGAATTCTGCCTCGGCTACGACGACGACGATGGGCGCTGGCGCCGCTCCACTTGAGGAGAAGCTTTCTTACAAGTGCTCGGTTTGCGGCAAGGCGTTCGGTTCCTACCAGGCTCTCGGAGGGCACAAGGCGAGCCACCGGAAGCTCACCGGCGGCGAGGATTCGACCATCTCCGCTGCGGCGTCGGCATCCGGGTCGTCGACGGCTGCTACCTCCGGCAGCGGGAGGGTCCACCAGTGCTCCATCTGCCTGAAGACTTTCCCGTCCGGGCAGGCGCTCGGAGGGCACAAGAGGTGCCACTATGACGGAAGCCTCGGCGCCGCCGCCGCCTCCGCCTCTGCAGGCAGGGCGGCGTCGATGTCGGAGGGGACAGGGTCGAGTGATAAGGGGTTCGACTTGAACCTGCCGGCCGTGCCGGAATTCGTCTTCGATACGGCGAGGCGGTGCGTGGTGGCGGAGGAGGAGGAGGTGCAGAGCCCTCTTGCCTTCAAGAAGCCTCGCCTTCTCATACCAGCTGAGAGTTAGAAGCCACCACCTCTAAATCCATCACAATTACGTTAATTTGTACCTTTTTTTTTTTTCTTTTTCCTTCTCTTCAGCCATTTTTTTGGTTTATTTGTGTACAGAGAATTATTCGTTCTTTGTCACCGCAGGTTCAATCTTTATTTTTATTTTTGTTAGTTGGAAACTAAATAGAAATAAGATTTGTTTGGAAATTCTTCGCTTGTTACCACTGTTGTAGTATTGAACAATGAATTATTAGTGTTAGAAAAAGATTTTTTTTTCTTCTTTACTTTTCCAAGTGTTGCGAGAAAGCCGGGTCAATGATGAGTTTCGTGCTCGCAAGTTGCCGCAAAAGGCTCTTTAATTTGCCCAACGTCTAAAGTGCTCGGTTTAGTTGACGGAAGTTAATGCTTTCCGAGTCCAGCTTGGCTGGCTTGACCCGGGCTTCCATTAGGTTCGCAAGAGTCAACGCCTGCATGGTATTCAGCCGAGGCTGTTCGATCTCTTCAATCCCATGCAATCGTTTTACTTCTATAATGATGCCAAGAAAAAGATTTTAAGAAGATTTGTACACCAATTCCAGTTATAATTAATGTGCTGTCTCCAATCTTCTAACTATCTCGTATGATTAATGAGAAAGAATTCCTACTAACCTTCCAAACAAAGCATTAATTACAACCATACGTTGATTGGGTCCTGCCACAAAAATTGCAACGAATCCCAACTATTTTAATTAATCAAGTATGCACTATTTATTATCTAAAATTAATTAGCACAATGTCATTAGATTGCTAATAATGGATGGACAAAAGTGCCTCGTGTGCATGCAAGGAGGTGCATATAAATGGGAAATCATTTTGGCGATAATTGATTTGGACTTTTGCATGATTTTTTTCATTAGATCAGTCAATCGTTCGATTGCTAGTTCTATGGATGCAATCTAAGTAGAAAACTTAGTACTTCAACTTAGACATTTAATCAAGCTAGGTGGTTGATTGTCAATTTAACTTAAAGCGTTGACAGTGTAATTGACCAGCTAGACTGTTGTTAAATTGCAGGTGCCCATAATAAGGGTTTAGCCCAAAATAAGGGTTTAGGTTATTTTAATTATAACTATAGATTATAACTAAGTTGAATTAGAAAAAGAGGTGGAGAAAGTCTTTTCAATTGGGTCCTTTCCCTCGTCATCTTAATCTATATTTTTTACGATAGATCTAGTTATACACAATAAATAATATATAGTTATTAGTTATTATAGTACATTTTATGAATACTTATTCGTATTTCTAATAATAAGTTTAGGTGTCTTTATATTAATTTATGTTTTATTAATATAACCATTATAATATTATTATTATACAATTCCAATGATAATTTGATAAAATTATTATTTTGTTGTAATCATAGAAATAATGTGCCAGATATTATACCATAATGACAAATGTAAATGGCTCATTATTTCTCAAAAAGGTGACATTGCAATCTTTATTACAACTATTTCTATCATATAATTAAATAACTATTTTTCATAATTACGAGGCCTTGTTGCTCAATTATAGATGGTTAAATTGTAGCACTCAATTATATTACATGTAATTAAAATGTAGGCAAACGTATAGTTCTTAGCTGACTCTTTAAACTGATGCAAGGAGATTCATACATCTACATCTCTTCATTTATATTAAAGTTTTCATTATAAATGGCCCTATGTTAAATGGATTGTTGGATCATGCTACTGAATTTAGGGCACATATTTATTTTATTTTTTATTTTTTTTTTGTTACAAGCGGACGATCACACCATTCTGGGGTGAATCAAATCCGACGTATCAGAATACGTAATTTGCTCCAAAATAATCGGGCAGGGGTCACCAGGATGCCATTCCCACTGGCCAGAATGGCGAGCTACAGCCGAGACAACCCAATCCACTGCAGCGTTGGCTTCCCTATAGACATGACGGATCAAAGGAGCATAGATGGACTGGAGAGAAGCCCATATATCACTGATCAGGGGCTTATAAGAGGGGCAAAGATCAACATCCCGTCTAATCCAACGAATGACCGTAAGAGAATCTTCCTCAATAACCACCCGATGCGAGCGCAAGATGCGAAAGCATAGGTGATGCCAGCCCACGCAACCTGTAATTCTGCCATAGGGACCGAAATATCGAGGGAGCCATGTCCATCAGCCGCAAGCAGCTCTCCCTCAGGCCCTCCGATAATAAACCCAGATCCGGTAATGCGACCCGATACAGTACCATCAAAATTTACTTTGACATAACCAAGGGGTGGGGGCTCCCAAGTGATAAAGACCGTAGAATGATGGGCTCCCAAGCGATAAAGACCGTAGAATGGTGCGCTGCCGAAACAGCAAGGAATCCCAGAGGCCTAGTCTATCAGAGTGACTACCCAAATCAGAACGAAGGTACTTCGTAGCAAGAAAGCCAGCTATGTGGATAATAGTCTGGGTCGAAACTATTTCATCAGCAAAGATAATCTGGTTATGAGTCAGCCAGATTTGATAAGCCAAATAAGCTAAAAAACACACCCTGAAAGCAATTGTCGTTCTGAACAGCTATGCGAACGGCGTGCAATAAAGACCACCGGGTGGGTCCCTCCTCCCGCATCCAAAGGCTATATCAAAGTTGCTGCCAAATCTGAGAGGCACGGGAGCATGCAAAAAGGGTATGCTCAACTGTCTCATCTTGAAGCCCACATATCGGACAAAATGGGCTGATAGAGAGACCGCGTCCAGCCAGAAGATAACATGTAGGGAATTTAGTCCCACCTCGGCTTCCACAAAAAAGCTGGATCCTGGGGTGAATGGGCAAACGCCAGATCCAAGCCACATCATCCAAGCCCGCAGTCCGAGGAAAGATACAATCGATCAAATCTCTAATAGAGGCACGAGGGAGGCAGGATCGACGCCATAATCTAGTGTCAGGAGCAGCAGAGGAGGCGAGAGGGATAGCAAGAATCCTGTGCGCTAACTCAGCTCCAAAGAACCGGGACACCGTGGGGACGTGCCAAGCATGAGGCAAATCAGAGCAGAAACAGACAGAGAAGGTCCAACATCAGAGCTTAGGAATGTCGGCCACCGAGCTAGAGGAAGGTCCGCTATCCAGGTATCATGAGTAACATTAATAGAACTCCCGTCCCCAACCATGCAATGAATATCAGTCATAATAGTGGGGGTAATCTGGCAAATTGCTCTTCACATGAAGGAACAACCACGTGAAATACGGAAGACCGAATCGGGAGTCCAGCCTCCATATCTGCCATGCATAACAGAGCTTCAAAAACAATGAGGTTCCAAAAGAAATCTGGAGGCGTGCCTAGCAATGAGAGCCTCTTTGCGGACCACCAAGGACTGTATCCCCAAGCCTCCCTCACGAGTAGGCAAACAAACCATCTCCCAGGACAAAAGATGAAGACCATGACCTCCCTGCATCAACGCCCATAAGAAGTCACGAAACCGTCGCTCTATCCATCGAAAGCAGGTAATCGGAATCAAAGCATTAGACAAAATGTAAAGAGGGAGAGATGTAAGGATAGATTGAAGCAAAGTAATATGCCCCATCATGAAAAGGCCAATAACAAGAAGCACATTTTTGTTTAGAAAAACAAGAAAAGTTCAAAATCATGCCAGATTATTTGCTGGAATGGAACATCATGTTCCATTGTTCAATATGTAAATCTTAAGCTAAAATCTATTCTTCGTCAAGCAGTTTACCAAGCATAGGAATTATATTTGAATCATCATAAGTTGTCATCTATTTTTGACCTAGGGGTATTTTCATAGTCTACAGTGATTTATAATCACACAACTTTTATGTCTTAGTAATCTCCTTAATAAGATTTTTTGTAAATTAACTTAAACGGTTCAATAAGAGCTCCAACTGTAAGATTTTAGAAGAATTTTATTGGCTGGATTAGCCCTTATTCAGTTTTAATTACAGAATTATTAGCTGCCCATATTTTTTCAGCCTTTAATTAATATATTATAGAAGGTAACTTAACAACAATTATAGCATGATTGGTCAGTGATTACAAATTCATCTATCCCCAACGGAAAAACCTCTGAATTATATTGTCAAATTCCGGGAACATTATTTATTAACACGTGCCTAAAGAAAAAAAATCAAACTGCAAACCGACCTATGTTGTTATTTCTTGAAAAATCTCACCTTTAGGATTTGTCAAAATAAACTTTAATGAAAGTATTCACGATAGATGTGTTGGATCGACTTTTGTTATTCGTGGCACGGATGGTATGATATTGGTAGTGAAAGGGTTTGGTTTACTTGACTCCTTGGTGCCTCTTGCTGAACTGTATACGGCAAGGATGAGTATTTCTTATGCCATTCGGATCCTAGGCGTCCGCAGTCTTATCATAGAAGATGATTCCATTACTGTTATTCACTAGATCCAGCAGGAGTCCAGCTCCTACTTGCCTAATATCCTTTTATTGTGCGACATCCGTTCTATTCTTCTGGAAGCTCGTAATGTCCAAATTCGGCATGTTTACCGTGAAACTAGTACTGTTGCTGGCTGGATTGCTGCTAGAGTGGCCTTTCACTCTGGTATTTGAAGTTGGAAGCAGAGAGATTCTTGTCTTGTTATTCTTTCTCAGTTATTATACTCTAATATATCGAATCTGTCTTATTCTAAAATGATATAATCATTCGTCTGTATCAAAAAAAAAAACAAACAAACTGCTAACTTCTTAACGGGCATAACTCATAATTTTGAGTAGCCAACTTTATAAACTGTAAATTATGGTGGAGGCATATTCTTGAGATTGCTCTTTATGAGATTGCAATGATCTCATTCGTATGTCATGAGATCATTATATATATATATTTATATATATATATATATATATAATGTATCAACACGTAATCGATACTGCATAAAAATGTATAATCAAGAAGGGAAAAAGGCAAATGGTTGGACCTGACTAGCGGCTAAATTCCAACTTGAACTTCGGGCAAAGATTAAACTTTGGCCAAAGTTCGTATCCAAGATTATTCTAGCAAGCAATTTGCAATTCAACCTCCAGATTTAGAATTTAGTAGAAGCTAAATCCAGAGAAGCTGATAGCAACCTCAAACAAATCCATCCAATCTCAAGTACGACATAGACATAATAAACTAAAGAGCCAACTCCAACTCCACTGGTTAGCACTGCAAACCGCCCTTACTCGAGCCGCCGGAGCTCCTTGGCTTGCTGACCTCACTCGCTACCTCACCACAGTAGAGAGGTGGTCACACCACCTCATCTCTCAATATATATATATATATATATATATATATATAACAAAAGGCAACTCGAACCAATCTTCTCATAGGACAACCTTATCTTGAGCACCACGGTAATCTAATGAGACGCGTCTTCCCTTGGACGAATTCTAACCTTAGAAGGCTGCTACGAACCCAGCTTGATTGATGATTGGTGATGGATTTCTTAAGTTAGGCTGTGCCATTATACTAATCCTCTTGTCATCACTGCTGATGCACAACCGACTTCTCTGGTTCAATGGCCCTGGCAGGCAGGGAGTTGGGTCTTGTCCTTTTTCTTAAGAAAAATAGCCTCCGCGAGCGAGAGCGCCGCCCCTCCAGAAGGAAGGCGTGGCAAGAAAACGTCCTGGGATTATAAGTCTTGCCGTCGGTTCCCAGCCTTCAACTCCATCGGTGTGTTTCTTGTAAGCTTCTTAATTTGGGGATTCCGGAGCCATCCAGTCAATGTTTCGAAAATCAAACTAAGATAACAAATCTTAATATTTGGGTCGTGGAACAATCGATCTGATCAGATAAATCGAGTTGATTAAACTATATAATATTATAATTAATTTTTAATTTAATTATGTTTAAATAATAAAATATCAATATCAATTTAAGTAAAAAAATTAATTCTAATTTTATTTATTAAAATTAAAAATCTAAAACTAGGATTGAATCCGTTCTTTAGAATCCAACTTATTCAATTAAATTTTTTAATTTTGATCAAGTCAAATAAAAATTAATTTTAATAATAAAATTAATTTAGATTAATGACCGATTCTTAATTGGATCGAGTCAATCAGCCAGTCTGGTTCAATTTTCAAAATCACATTCGGTGTCCAGTTCAAAGTTGGCAAAGTAATTGCTAGCTAGGTGCATTCTTCTTTGTAAGGAAGTGGACTTTTTAATTTTCTTATTGCAACCTAATTGAAAACTCTTGTTCCTAAGCAATGCTAGCTCACCTCGAATAGAACTTTTCTTCTTCTTCTTCTTATTCTTCTTCTTGAAGGGATCAATTCCCATCTTTTATCCCATACAATCTCATCCTTGGGATAGGTCTTTAACCAGAATCAAATCCCCCGTCTTTTTTTCTCAGGAGGGAAGAAACAATATTATTTGAACAAATGCTAGATGGTATGAATTGCAAGTTACAAATTACAAGCTAGAACAATATATCAAAATTTTAAACAAAAAAGTAACGATTAATCCATATCATTGGCATAGAGTTTATGAGAATTTACTATGAACTAAGAACTTGGTTTATGATGCATACAATAAATAAGTTCAACTAGATATTTACCTATTCAACAATAATGTAATATTATATATATATATATATATATATATATATAACTATGTTTGGCTCAGTTTGATTCCATTTTTGCTTCTCTCAACCCCTTCATCCAATCAAACATCTTTAATCAGGTTTCAAAGAATTGTAGCCTGATTCAGTCTAATTGCATTGCTAAAAATAGGCATCAAGATTTAGAGCTCTGATGTAGGACTTTCCCTGTCTGTTTTCCAAGACTCTCCTGCTTGGCATGTACCACGGTGTCCCGGTTATTTGGAGCTGAGCTAGCGCACAAGATCCTTGCCATCCCTCTTGCCTTCTCTGCTGCTCCTGACACCAGAATGTGGCATCGATTCTGCCTCCCTCATGCCTCTATTAGATATCTGATTAATCGTATCTACCCTCGGACTGTGGGCTTGGATGATATGGCTTGGATCTGGAGTCTGCCCATTCACCCCAGGATCTAGCTTTTTTTGTGGAAGCTGAGGTGGAACCGCCTCCCTACATGTTCTCTTCTTGCTGGTCGCGGTCTCTCTATCAGCCCGTATTGTCCGATATATGGGCTTCAGGATGAGACAGTTGAGCATGCCCTTCTTACATGCCCTCGTGACTCTCAGATCTGACAGCAGCTTCGTTATAGCCCTTGGATGCGAGAGGATGGACCCACCCGACAGTCTTTATTGCGCGTCATTCATATTGTCGTTCAGAGCGGCAATCACTTTCAGGGTATTTTTTCAGCTTATCTGGATTATCACATCTGGCTAACTCGCAACCAGATTGTCTTTGCTGATGAAACGGTTTCGTTTCAGATTATTATCCGCACAGCCGGCTTTTTTGCTACGGAGTACCTTTGTTCTGCTTTGGGTAGTCACTCTGATAGACCAGGCCTCTAGGATTCCTCTGCTGTTTCGGCAGCGCACCGTTCTACGGTCTTTATCGCTTGGGAGCCCCCACCCCCGGGTTATGTCAAAGTGAACTTCGATGGTACTGTGGCGGGCCGTATTACCAGATCTAGGTTTATTATTAGGAGGCCTGAGGGAGAGCTGCTTGCGGCTGGTGGACATGGCTCCCTTGACATTTCGGTTTCTATGGCAGAGTTGTAGGCTGCATGGGCTGGCATCACCTACGCTGTTCGCATTTTGCGCTCCAACGGATGGTTATTGAGGAAGATTCTCTTACGGTCATCCGCTGGATTCGACGGGATATTGATCTTTGTCCCTCCTATAACCCCCTAATTAGCGATATATGGGCTTCTCTCCAGTCTATCTTTGCTTCATTGATCCGTCATGTCTATAGGAAAGCCAACGCTGCAGCAGATTGGGTTGTCTCAGCTGTAGCTCACCATTCTGGCCAGTGAGAATGGCATCCTGGTGACCCCTGCCCAGTTATTTTGGAGCAAATTATGTACTATGATATTTCGGGTTTGACTCATTCCAGAGTGGTGTGATCGCCCGCCTGTAACAAAAAAAAAAAGCATTGAGATCAATTTAATCCTTAACAAAAACCATGTGTGCTATTACAATGCAGTAAATAATATTTATTTTTTTTTCATATTTCATCTGATAATAATAATATTTTTTAAATTTATCTTTTATTTTCATATTTGAAATAATTTCTTTTTGTGTTTTTTTGGGATAGAATTAGAAAAATTCTAGCCATAATCCGAATGGAGGTGGCACTTAAACCTATGTCCATGGTACACTTTACAAGCTACACTAATTAGTATAATCAAATATTTAATTATTAGTTCTCAATTTTTATTATCATAATTTGTAATTTATGATTCTTAGAACTTTGCTTATGAACAATTCCATTGTTTGGACAAATAATCGACAACTATTGTGTGCGCTGTTGAAGAAGGGGAGGAAGAGAGAGAGAGAGAGAGAGAGAAAGCAGGAGACGAAAACTTATTTGGATTATCATGTAGTGAAGGAAATAAGAGAGTGAAGAAAATCTTTGATATTCACCTCTTTTTCTGCTATACCAATGGCAGAGGGAGCCATACATGCCATTGTGGATGCATGACTTATACATGCCATTATGAATGCGATCAATAATTATTATCGTAAAAATAATAATTGACATTTTAACTGATTTGGTAAATATTAGTTGTTATTTGAAATATCTTTTTTTCCATTATAATAGAAAATTACATAGAATAATTAAAAAAAAAGGTGAGAATACTATTTGTTCAAATCACTATAGAGTTTAAATTTAAAAAATATTATTACATTTTTGGTAAAAATGGTAATAACAATTATTTTTATTATATAATTGAAATTATAATAGAAATAATAGTATGATAACAATTTTTTTAATGTAAGCAAGATATTATAATGATCATTATTTAAACGAAGCATGCGTGCCCCGAAAGTATCGTGAATGAGCTCGTGACGGAAAGGCTCGTATTTTGTCCACGTCGACCTTGCGTGGAGTCAAACAAAACGTTCACGGAACTTTGACCGATATTTTTTTTTTTTTGTGTGCTTGTTTTATTATTTCTCCATTTCTTTACTCACGAAGGCAAACTCTAACATATACTTGTTGGTTTTTATGTTTTGCCAAACTATTAAAAGAAAGAATTGGAATTCCGGCTAGGGTGGACTTATTTATTAGAAGTCTCTCGCTTATTTATAATTAGAAATCTCTTCGCAGGCAAATGGATTCGTGCTCAAACAATTAAGGCTGCATTAGGTTTTCGGCAACATTTTTTATTTTTACCTTTTATTTTCATTCTTTGAAAATAATTTTTCTTTTCTTCTTTTGTTTTATAAATAAAAATATTTATTATTTTTCAATTTTATAAATAATATTTTTTAAAAGGATAAGTAAAAAATAAAAACAATATTGTTTGCTTCCATATTTTGAAAATTTTTAGCCTTTATTTTATTTTCAAGCATCAAACATGTTTTAAAATAATTTTTATTTTCTATGAAAATAAAAATAGAAAATAAAATTATTTTCAAAAATCAATAAATCCCAAGTTTATTAAATTCTAGCTGGATACTAGGGTTGCAGCAATACAACCATTTAAACCATAAATCTATTTCGAGCTATAATTTTGGAATGGTTTTTTTTTTTTTTTTCAAATTGGTTTTGGTTTAAAAATTTTGAAACCAAAAGGTCAGTTTCGATTTTTAGAAAATCAATATAAATTAAATTAAACCATGTATATATTATATGGGCTTTTATTTATACCACGGTTAAAATTCCAGTGCTCCAGACATGTATAAACAAATGAACAATATGAGAGCTATTTTTTTCATTACAAATAATTAAGTTGTCATTTGATTAGATAAAGTTTATCATGAAAATCAATCACAAGATCATTTGAAGCATGTACTAGTAAACTAGTAAACCAATAAACCAAATTGAATTTCTTAGTTTAATTTGGTTTACTTCATTAGAACAATCGATTTGGCTTTGATTTTAATTTTAAGAAACTAATTTAAATTGATTTAATTCCAAATATACATCTAAACCGACCCTACCTGACCCATGCATAACCCTAGTTGCAAGTATTTGGATTCAAGCCTCATCCTATTGACTTAATTAATTTTTTTGAGAGAACCTGCCATATAATTTTAAAGACATTTGATATAGGATCATCCATTGAAGATTAGCAATGATCCAAGCAGAAGTGATAGAATCATCATATTTGATTGTACCTTAGTGATTTTATATGGTAATCACCCTTACCTCTAAAATTACTATTCGACCCATGATCCCACATTCGTCTATAAGGTGGGCTATCTAAGATCACTTCTGGATGATAATCTTGACTTATAATTAGGAACCAAAATGTCCTTCATCCATGGCTAAAAATACTTGATATTTTTTCACATTAATATAATATAATATAATTAAATATTATAAAATAATATTATAATAAATATAATTTAATAATAGTATATTAATAATATAATTATAATATTATACTAATTATAATAATATATCAACTCATGTAAGTTTTTCAATGAAATACATTTTTGATGACTATTAATGATAACTTGACAAACCATAGGACAACCATCAATGATAATTTAAGTATATATTTTTTAAATTAAGTATACTAACCTATAAAAGTTTTTTGCTTAAGTATACTAACTCATAAAAGTTTTTTAATCAAGTATCGATGAATGTAGGCAGGAGAATTAGAAAGGCCATCCTTTAATATCCACCTCTACATGGAAGAATCAAACATCCTTTGAAAGTCACACTTCTGCCCTGCTTTGGGAGAGAATAAAACTTTTTATTAAAAGATGTATTAGTAACATATTAAAAAATTTATAATATAAAAATATATATATACTCAATATATAATTTTCTTATTAATTTATTTACTATTAATTGAGCAACTGAAAAGTCACTATTTCACGACTTAACCTTTCATGCATGAAATTTTTTTTTGCATATGAATACATAATAATATTTCTTATTGTGATTATTATATAAGAATATATATATATATATATATATATATATATATATATATATATATATATATATATATATATATATTTTAATTATTTAGTTTATCATGCATTTATGAGAAATAGTAATTGAACTTAAATAAGTATACTTAATTGAAAACTTTTATGAATTTGCATACTCAATCGATAAAAAAATGTATAAAGACTCAATTGAGAATCCCAATTAAGTTTATGTACCCATAATGTAATTACACTTTATAATATAATATAATATGATATAATATAGTCATTATTATACTATAAAGTTATACAAATAATGCTATAATTTATCTAAACATTATAATAATAAATAATATGAATACTTGCTTAATATAACAGAGATAGTTATTTTTTAAGGAAAGAGAGGCTAACTAATCAGTAGTAATTTAGGTATTCTATGGTCAATAATTTAAGGTTTCTATGGTATATCAAATGTGATGATCTTAGATTATTATGGATCTTTAATCATTGCCACATATCATACCAAATATAGTGATCTTATATTACTAAGGATTAGATCACCTTAGTATAAGGAATTAAGGATCACTAGTAAAGCAATGCAAGATCACTATGGTAACCCTATTTGGATTACCAAATGCCCCTTATAGGTTAAGACTTCAGCCATTGCATTGTCCAAAGATCAAATATATAGTTCATTGCAAATAATACTAGACCTAATAACAAGATATGAAGCTACGCGCTTGCATGATGAACATTTATGTGACCCATGAGATGCGCATTCAAGGTATTGAGAGCTGCAATTAAGGGGAGCTCATGGCAGCCACAAACTTGCTAAGGGCTGCAATTAAGTGGAACTCATGGCAGCCACAAACTTTCTAAGGCTGCAATTAAGTGGAGCTCATGGCAACCACAAACATGTGCTTTTCTGTTTCAATCTTCCAGCATGGATCAACAATGAAGTTTATTCATCTACTTGTCTGCTTTCAAGCTAGCTTTGCCCATCATGATATTTTCACTGCTGCATGGTCCACGGAAGACTCCTCCTATGCGTGAAACTTGGTTAGCTCACGAGGCTGGAGAGGTGCACCATCTAATTTAAAGCTGACAAAGAATTAAAGGTATTATATTCCTCCTTATTTTCTTTTGGACCATTTACAAGCCCAACATGGCTCCTTGAGTGATAGATGGGCCAAGTCCAAGAGGCTTGGGCTGAGAGTCAAGGGGATAACATATAAGAGGCTTAAGCAGTCACATTTGACATAGCGATCAAGTAAAAACATATAAGAAAAAGTCTTTGTCCACCGTGCATGCTGCTGAAAAGGAACGCACCATGCATGATGATTAATCCGTGCATTGGTGCAAAAAAGGATAAAAATGTTATCTACACATATCCATGCGGATCAATTATTGCGCACGGGGTGTACAAAGGCTTTTCCAAACAGATAAAAAAAAAGAACTTTTTAGAAAGAAAAAAGACTTGCTGCATCGGAAGGCGATACAGCAAACGCGCATCGTACTAATGGATTGGCTACGCGTGCATGCCACCATGCATGTGGTGCGCGACAAAACCTATTGGGTCTCGATATGCATAACAGCATGAGCGAATGGTGCGGTCAATCTGTGCACTCAGTGTATACTTACTGCACCGTCCTCGGATGCAGCAAGTTTTCCTTTTAGAAAGTCAGCTTGGGCCAAACCCAACCAGGGCGGTGCAGCAAGTTTTCCTTGTAGAAAGTCAGCTTGGGCCAAACCCAACCCATTTGAAGTTTGAACAAGCACAAGCGAGGTGAGTTAATTCAGCAACAGGTTTATATCATAAATAAAGTCAGCCTTGCAACTTGGCCATCTGATTCCATTACCTCTCAAAGGGAGAGAGAGACCGAGACTGAATTGAACATTTCCGCTGAAATCAAGGAACAATGTCCCAACTTGCCTTGAGACAAAATGACCTTGAGTTCAAGTAACATGCTTATGAGTTAAGCTGGCTCTCTAACTCGAGTTCAGCTCTAGACAAAAATTCACCATTCTCGCTCAATTTTATTAAAGGGAAAAATTTTGAAATCCAGAAAAAAAAAATGACACAGATCCTTCAGAAATTTGAGAGGACAAAAAAAAAAAAAGAAAAGAAAAGAAAAGGCAATTAAGTTAGGAAAGACTTAAAATGCAAAGATGTAAAGGTTACCGATATACTTAAGTATATAATTGTGTGGAAATAAATATGGAGAAAATAAGAGGCCAAAAGAAAAAGGGTGATAAGTTCAGCTGTTAAATAACAGATGACGTTATTCATCAAGTATCATACATGAGCATTCCAAATATAATTTGCAAATAATTAAAATGGGAATTATAAAATTATGAACTATTGAATAATTCTCAACTAACAAAACCGATTGGCCATGGAACAATTTGAAGAAATCCCCAAATGACACCGTCCTTGAACAAGTTCCCACGACTTGCAATGTGCTACCATCTTTATGTCTGAACGTTTGACCATTGGAACTTTCAAGTCAAAAGAGTTACAAATTTGGCATTGTTTTATTCCACAGCCCTTCAAGGCATGAAGCCTAATGCTCAATATAAAGATCCATAAAATTATAGCAATAACAAAATTTTATCATAAATTAGCTCAAATCCGTTACATAAATCCTTTTGTTTCATTCAACTTAATTTTAAACTATATTTTTTGTTGTCACCAAAATCTGCTCCTCGACTCGGGCGTGTCCGGTCTCCTGATCGAGCTCCCTCCTGGGCGAACCTGCAAGGAAGCCTACACGCGGGGGGCACTGGGGGTGGCCCTCCGCGGAAGACCCTTCGACGCTTAAGTCAGTAAGGGACCGACGAGCAATAAGACGAGAGGAGAAGGCTCTTGCTGAAGAGTTCCTCCAGAGAGCTCTGGGCAGAGCGACAATGGCGGAAAAGAGAGCTAAGAGCAGTAGAGTGAGCAAGCGTGCAGAGAGATAGAGAAGAAGGGAAATAGCGTCCGAGAATGCCCGTACCTGAGAGGCTTGAGGGTGGTAGTATTTATAAGCAGTCACCTGGATCTTGAGCATCTTCTAGAAGGTTCGAAAGTTGTTAGGATTCGAAACGGATTCGAATCAGGTTGTTACAGGCCGATAGGATCCGTATATGACTAGTTAGAGGATCAACGGCTGGGAGGCGGGGAGAGCTGGCCGATGGCTGGAGACTCAGTGGCTACGTGGTCCCTAGGCCACTATTGTAGGTCATAGGCCGCATCTTGGTATGATTCCTTGTTTGAAATCTTATTCTATTATAGTGAATTTGAACTCTCCCATGCTAGATTCCGCAGAGGTGTTTTGAACGCTGTGGTTTAGTCATCATGGTAGGCGGAGGCTCGGCGGAGGTAGGTGCCGAGGCACAAGGGGCCAGCTTGGATCAGGCAGGGCCGGCCAGGATGAGAGTGCCGGGGCCGGCTGGGAGAATGCCGGGGCCGGCTGAGAAGAGTGCCGGGGCCGACTTGGATCAAGCAGGGCCGGCCGGGATGAGAGTGTCGGGGCCGGCTGGGAGGATGCCGGGGCCAGCTGAGAAGAGTATCGGGGCCGACTTGGATCAGGCGGGGCCGACCGGGATGAGAGTGCCGGGGCCGGCTGGGAGGATGCCGGGGCCGGCTGAGAAGAGTGCCGGGGCCGGCTGAGAGGTGCCGGGGCCGCCTGGCTTGGACACGCCGGGGTCGGTTGAGAAGTGCCGGAGCCGCCTGGCTCGGACACGTCGGGGTCGGCTGAGAGGTGCCGGGGCCGTCTGGCTTGGACACGCCGGGGCCGGCTGAGAGGTGCCGAGGCCGCCTGGCTTGGACACGCCGGGGCCAGCTGAGAAGTGCCGGGGCCGCCTGGCTCAGACATGCCGGGGCCGGCTGAAAAGAGTGCCAGGGCCGCCTGGCTCGGACACGCCGGGGCCGGCTGAGAGGTACCGGGGCCGCCTGGCTTGGACACGCCGGGGCCGGCTGAGAGTTGCCGGGGCCGCCTGGCTTGGACATGCCGGGGCCGGTTGAGAAGAGTGCTAGGGCCGACTTGGATCAGGCAGGGCCGGCCAGGATGGGAGTGCCGGGGCCGACTGGGAGGATGTCGGGGCCGACTTAGAGGTGCCGGAGCCGCCTGGCTTGGACACGCCAGGGCCGGCTAAGAAGTACCGGGGCCGCCTGGCTCGGACACACCAGGGCCGGCTGAGAAGAGTGCCAGGGCCGACTGAGAGGATGTCGGCCTTGGAGGTGTCGGCCTTTGGGGCCGTCTGTCTTGGAGGTGTCGACCTTTGGGGCCGACGGTCTTCGAGGTGCCGGCCTTGGAGGTGCTGGCCTTTTGGGCCGACGGTCTTCGAGGTGCCGGCCTTGGGGGTGCCGGTCTTGGAGTCATCGGACGAAGGCAGATGGCTCGGCTGGGGCCGAGAGACGTGGTAGGTCGGTTGGAGGAGCCGACAGACGAGGGTCGATAGCTCGGCTGGGGCCAAGAGACGGGATAGGTCAGCTGGAGGAGCCGATAGATGAAGGTCGATAGCTCGACTGGGACCGAGAGACGGGATAGGTCGGCACCTCGAGGACCCCTGGTTCGGTGAGGGGCTGGAGCATCTTAATTCACCGACCTATCCTTGGCGGGCGTCGCTCAATCGAACGGAAATCAGGGCTGACCTTAGCCGCGTGCACGATTAATGATGCATGATAATTTTACCCCCTAACACATGCCCTCCACTCCCTAGTTTGAAGCGCAGGTTTGGGCATAGGGAGTACAAGTCCAGGTGGCACGCTTTGGATGGGACGATCCGGTTTAGACAGCCCGTGCAATGATGCCCTCATTAATGTAGTGAGGTCATCATGCCTTCATGGGTAAGGCTCCTCCAGGGGTGGCGGTTGGGGGAATGCGACGTAGCAAATCCCGATTCATGCGGCGTTTATCGAGGCGGTTCCGGATGCCTCGGGCGAAGCGCCCCATCTTCTTAAGATGGCTTCCTTAGGAGGGAAGCAAAGCAGTAGCAGTGCTGCATCTGTTTGCGATATCCTCTCATTCTATTTTCTGGAGAGTCCCGTCCTCTGCAACGTTTGCCGCTTTGCCTGGCGCTTTTTTCGGCTAGGAGGATGATGAGCCCCGACGATGTAGCTTCAGAGATTGTCGCTGAGGATGTGGGAAAGATTCGCCAGAGGTATGGTATACCCCCAGACGTCGTTCTGCGATTGCCGGGACCTGAGCATAGGGTCTCGCGAGATCTAGAGCATGGAGTCTTCGTTTACGAGGACAGTTTGAAAGCAGGCCTGGTTTCCTCTTCATCCCTTGATGAAGGAAATCATGACACATTACAACATCTGTCCGGCGATGGTAGCTCCAAATAGCTGGCGGAGTATTATCGGATTTATCTCAATGTGCCATCAAATTCAGGTTATCGCCACTCTCCCTCTTTTCCGCGCCTGCTATCATCTAATACCAGGAAGGAAATCGGAGTGGCCTTACATCGGACCCCGGAGGTCCTTCAAAACGATTGTGGACAAGCCGTCCTCCATAAAGGGGTGGAAGAGTCGATTCATCATTGCCGAGGGGAACATTGGTTCCGACTTCCCTCGGAGATGGGGAAATTTAGTTTGGGATGCGGAAACGCATCCGATTTTGTCCGAGCGGGAGGAGAAAGACTTGGATGTCCTCCGCAACGGTCAGGTGTTCTCGGCCAATGACTTGCTATCGAGGGTGCTCTTTTTGCGGCCGGGCTTAGTCCTCTGGACTCACAAGGTGAGTCCTCCCTTTTCTCTTCTCCGCTATTTTTTATTCAGGCGAACGTATTTGGATTTAATTGCATACTTTCCGCTCTTGCAGCCAAGAGGTCTGCGTTGTCAAGCCTTGTCAAGAGGAAGAGAGGCAAGCGCCCAGGGGAGAGCAGCGGCGCGGAGAGAAGTAGGCCCGAGAAGAGGGCTCACACTTCCGTAAGATGCTCGCCGGATGCCGGAGTGATCATGACGGGAGCGTCGGAAGCAAGGGAGGATTTGAGGAGGACAGCTGAGATCCCTTGTCCCCCTGTGGTGGAACTATCGGATAGCTCGGATGAGATTCCATTGGCTCATCCGGCCGCACCCCCTTTGAAAGATGAGCCGATGATGGATTCGACGGAAGTGTCGTTTCTGGGGGGCTTTCCCCGACCGCGGGTTTACTCCCGACCTCAATAGGAGAGCGAGAGGGAGCGGCCGCAGTCGGTGAGGTTCGGGGCGAGCTCCCTCTTGGGCCTTTTGCGGGAGAGTCCGGGGGTAGCGACGTGGGTCGCCCGCAGCGGTTCGAGAAGCAAGCCGGATAGAGGTTTCGGCAGAGCCTGCAGAGGAGACGCAGGTGACTGCGACCGAAGGAGACGGGTCGGGAGAGGGTGCGCAGCGAGATGAGAGTCCCGCAATGGAGACTCCTTCAAAAAGGGTTTTGGGGTGGCTGGTGCTTGGGTTGGCCGAATTGTTTTAGGAAGCCCAAGCCAGAGTTCTGATAGAAGAGGCTGGGAAGTTGAAGGCTTCTCAGTCGGAGGTCGCCCGGGTTGACTCCTCGGGTGGAGACGGCCAGCCCAGTAGCTCGAACATGGACGTTGAGGAGGCATTTTCCGCTTTAATGAGGTCGGCCCTATACCCGGGTGTGGATCCCTCGACGGACAAGTTTGCGGACTTGGAGTTGGTTGATGCCGTGTTCGGGCAGCAGGGCGTGGCCGAAAGTGTCCATCTTCTTCCAGACATTGACAATCCGACCCTCATGAAGATGACACGGGCCTACGCCTCTCGAGTGAGTCACCATTCTTGGGTGGCGGATACTTTTCGGCTGACTTGATTGCATATTCTTACTCGTTCTTTATCCTGTAGAGTGTTTTGCTTTCTCGGGCGATGTGCTGGCGTTTGAGTTTGGCGACGGGGGCCGGCGTTCAGGCCAGGAGAGCCAGCGCCGAACTCCGATCGCGAGCAGAGGTGTCCGAGAAGTTCGAGGAACTCCTGGCCGCTAGCAACGAAAGCTTGGCGGGGATGAAAGCATTGTATCAGGCCGCTCTAGCTGAAGCGTCTAAGCAAAAGCGTAAAGTGGAGGAGTTGCAGGGGCTCCTGGCGAAGAACGACGACGCATGCTTGGAGTTGGCTCGAGTTAGGTCAAAGCATTCTGAGGAAGTGGCGGCGATGCAGAAAGAACATAATGAGAGTCTGGGCCGGCTGGGGAAGGAGGCCGCCAACGAGAGAAACCGCCTAGCCAGAATGCTCGATGAAGTAGAGGAGAAGCTGCAGTGGCGCAATCGCGATGTCGCTGACTTCAGAGCCGACGCTAGATGGCACGAGGGGACGATAGCCCGGTTGAGTGACGAGCTATCCCAAGCCCGGGGAGAGGTCGAAGATAAGCAGTTAAGAATTAATGCTCTCCAAGAAAGGGTCGAGCTGGTTAGGGCCGATAAAGCGAGGGCCAGGGGTGAGGCCGAGGAGCTGACCAAAAGGTTGGCCCGACAAAAGGAGGAGGTACGATCCTATTCCCCTTTTTTAGTTTCCTTTGTTGGTTCCTCGTGGCGCCGACTGATTCTGGCTTCGCAGATGGCAAAATTAGGGCTAGACAATCGGGCCTTGCAAGGTGAGCTTGCATCTAGCTGAGGCAGGAGTTTGGAACTCGAGGCGTGGGCTGGCGAGTTCGAGGAGCAAACTGTTTTTCTGCGGGCTCAGGTCGCGGAAGCTGAGAGGCAAGTTGCCCTATCGCGGAGCCAAATGGCCGAGGCTGAGATGCAACTTGCCATGCTCAAGGGCGAACAGGACGTAATTTGTACTAACGCCTTCCAACTCGGAGCGGAAGAATGCAAAGACAAGATATCCAGCGAGCATCCAAAATGGGATCTCTCTTTCCTGGATGCTGAAGCTCTTGACGCCAGTGACTCCGGGGGTGAAGAGGAGGATGAGTACGTTGACACTTCAGATACCGATCTTGGTGCCGCCCCAGGTCCCAGCGAGGTCGCAGCTTCTGGAGGACATTCGCAGACTGTCGCCAAGGAGGCTATGATATTTGAGAAGGGTGAATCAAGTCATGCCTTTGCAGACGTAATTGGGGGTTCTCCTGGAACTGACGTGGTTCTCGGCTTTTAAAAATCACTTCTACGTTTTGCTTCCCGAGCTGTAACTCTGCCTAACGTTCTTTAATGAATGAACTCTCCGCTTCCATTTGAGTGCTTTTTCTTGAGCGGTCCTTCGCTCCAAATTTCGCCCCAATCGCAAGCGACTTATGGCTTATTGGTGCTGTTTGGTCGTTTTTATCTCAGGATCGAGGGAACGCATTGGCTGGGTCCAAGGCAGGGCGATAGCCTTGACTGGTGAACCGAGAGACGATCTGGTTCGGTTCATGTTTGAGCGATGCAATAGATTAATTAAAACTTGAGGAATGAGGCAGGTCGGTTAAGGCCGACAGATAAGGTAGGTCGGCTAGGGCCGACGAATGGAATAGGTCGGTTAGGACCGACGGGTGAGGTAGGTCGGCTAGGGCCGACGGATGAAATAGGTCGGCTAGGGCCGACGGGTGAGGTATGTCGGCTAGGGCCGATGGACGGAATAGATCGGCTAGGGCATGGGTGAGGTAGGTCAGCTAGGGTCGATGGACGAAATAGGCCGGCTAGGGCCGTCGGATGAGGTAGGTCGGCTAGGGCCGACGGACGAAATAGGTCGGCTAGGGTCGACGGGTGAGGCAGGTCGGCTAGGGCTGATGGATGAGAGTGGTTACTAAAGCGGCGACATATGATGGGATTTTGTGTCGATGGCCCAAGGGCCGATGGCTGGAGCAGGTAGATTTCTTGCTTGGATCGGTTTAAATACCGATGGGGGGTCCGGTTATCGTTGGCCATTTCATTCGACGACCTTTGCCAGCTTGATACGAGCTTGCGCCGACGGAATGGCTTCCAAGGATGGCGGAAGGTCAAACGGAGCACCAGCCGACGATGCCAACACTCGCTGGGGGCTCGTAGGAGCCGTGCTCAGACCGTCATCGATGGGGAGGTCCTGGCCTCCTTGTTGGCGAGTCGACAACGACTCCAGGAGGCAACTGAACAATATGTGATCACCTCCACCAGGGAGATCATGCACCTCCGTGCGGTTAATGATCGCTTAGAAAGGCGCGTGGCGTCTCTCCAACAGCAGGCGGGTAGCCTTGCGGCGGATCAGGAAGAACGGTCGGCGGTTCTGGGAGACAATGGTGAGCCCCTGTGAGGGCTGATGTATTTTTCGTTTCTTTTTGTCACTCCCTTTTTCGGTGAATGGAAGAATAGTTTGCATAGCCCTCGCGTTCATTTTTGTTTTGAGATGTTCAATTTTATTGCACAAGTTCTTCGAGCGATTAACTTCCTTGGGGGGGAATCGATGAACAATCAGTTTTCATGCTTTTTGCTGCCCTGCCAGCGCTCTGCCGTTCCGCAGGAAAATCAGTTTTTATTTCACCGGAGTTGATAATACGGCTCTATGGGGAGCAAAAAAGCTGCTCCGACGCTTTCCGAAAGGCTTTTATGGCGTTGGTCTTTTTCCATGCAGGCCGTTTTGTCGTACGGCGAACGCACCCGTTTATCATTGGGGGATGTTACTTTCATAGGACGATCTCCTGGACCTGTCAGTGTCCGTAAGATCAGTGGGTGATTCTCTGCGTTTAATAACCGTGATTCGGGATCAAAAGGAAATCTTTGCGTGCGTCATGGTTCAGGCGATGGGCTCAGCGCGCGATGGGGCGTTGCTTCCATCCTGGGAGGCCACGTGGAGGTATGGGCCAGGTGTTTGAATCTCGAGGCTTCTGGCTTTGATAGCTGCCCCCGGTTCACTTCCACCTATATATATAAAAAAAAAGGGGGAAGAGGGGTCGTGCTAGGCCATCCTCTAAGTTCCCTTCCATATTGGAGTTTCCACAATGCCCATATCTTTGGCGTTTCGAGTGGGAGGTCCGGACTTTTCTTTCATAAGTCACCCTCCCCCAGATAGCTGGGGTGACGGAGGAGCCACCGGAGGTTGGCTAGCCCTGAGGGGATGAGTCCCGGAGATTACATGGAGAGCGCACAGGAGGGCCGCAGAGATTACACGGAGAGCGCACATATGCGCTTTCCGTGTGTCCTTTGTGGTTTGCTACGGGAGGCTTACGGTAGGAAGTGTATCGACACCCCCGTAGCACGCACGGACCCTCCCTCCTTCGCTGACCTGGATTCTCATCCCTTCTTTGAGGGGAATCCTTGCCACGGGGAGGAGAATATGGGAGCAACGGGGGTCTGATGGTCCCCGAGCTTCTCGGTCGAGCGGCGGCCTGCGATCCAGCATCCCACCCTAGGAGAGCTGGCTGGTTTGCCCGGGTCCTCAGAATCATCATCCACGGGCCATGCCTCCTTTTGGACCTCTTGGTTCATTCGAGGGGGGCCGTGGAGGGTCAGCTTCGTCAACCATCCAGGCAGGCTGACCGTTTCGTGGTTTGTCTGATTTATTGGTCCGGACGCCGGAGCATCATGGTTGCCCAGATCTGCTTAAGAGCAGTTGCCCGAGCTTTGTGCTCGTTTTTGCTTTATGCATTTTGATGCCCTTGTAATGCCCCTCAGGCAGTTGTAATCGGTTTCGGTGGCGATGAAATAAAGAAGGTTTTGTTCTATTTTTCAATTTCTGTCTCCTTTATGCTAGGTTGTTGTTGTCGGCCATGGGTCGTAGGAACATCTCGATCATTTTTAGACGGGGATTCCATGCCATCCGAGCTAGTTGGGGCTTGTGAGCTGCCCGAATCCAAATGTAACCTGGGGAATACTTAGGTCGGCCGGGGCTTGTGAGCTGCCCGAATCCGAGCTGAGCTTTGAAAACATTTTAGGTTAGCCGGGGCTTGTGAGCGGCCCGAATCCGAACATCGGTTTAGGAGAATACTTAGGTCGGCCGGAGCTTGCGAGCTGCCCAAATCCGAGCTAAGCTTTGAAAACATTTTAGGTCGGCCGAGGCTTGTGAGCGGCCCGAATCCGAACATCGGTTTAGGAGAATACTTAGGTCGGCCGGGGCTTGCGAGCTGCCCAAATCCGAGCTGAGCTTTGAAAACACTTTAGGTCGGCCGGGGCTTGTGAGCGGCCCGAATCCGAACATCGGTTTAGGAGAATACTTAGGTCAGCCGGGGCTTGCGAGCTGCCCGAATTCAAGCTAAGCTTTGAAAACATTTTAGGTCGGCTGGGGCTTGTGAGCGGCCCAAATCCAAACATCGGTTTAGGAGAATACTTAGGTCGGCTGGAGCTTGCGAGCTGCCCGAATCCGAGCTGAGCTTTGAAAACATTTTAGGTCGGTCGGGGCTTATGAGCGGCCCGAATCCGAACATCGGTTTAGGAGAATACTTAGGTCGGCCGGGGCTTACGAGCTGCCCAAATCCGAGCTAAGCTTTGAAAACATTTTAGGTCGGCCGGGGCTTGTGAGCGGCCCGAATCCGAACATCGGTTTAGGAGAATACTTAGGTCGGCCGGGGCTTGCGAGCTGCCCGAATCCGAGCTGAGCTTTGAAAACATTTTAGGTCGGCCGGAGCTTGTGAGCGGCCCGAATCCGAACATCGGTTTAGGAGAATACTTATGTCGACCGGGGCTTGCGAGCTGCCTGAATCCGAGCTAAGCTTTGAAAACATTTTAGGTCGACTGTAACACGCTATTTCGATCTTTAGCTTGGCTCAGTGGACGAACGGGGTTCTGACGCGGATAGATCGGTTGTAGCCGTGAATGGGTCGGATGTTTCTATTTCTCATTACGACCTTTCAAAAGGGTTGATCGTATTGTAGATAAAGAAATGAAACACCAGAGTTATGAATGGGGTAGGTTAAAGGGGCGTACCCTATTGGTAGTATATGCGGAGGTTGTCCGAGTTCCACGTCCGGGGGACGGACTTCCCGTCCAAATCCTGGAGTTTGTAAGTACCAGGTCCAACAACTTCCGCTACCTGGTATGGGCCTTCCCAATTTGGTGACAACTTCCCTTGCTTCTGCGGTTTGGAGACGGATGCTTTTCGGAGGACAAGGTCGCCAAGGGAGAAGGATTTTCCTTTGACTCTGGAGGCGTGGTAGCGGGACACCCTCTGCTGATAGGCGGCAATCCTGATCCGGGCCTTCTCTATAATCTCTTCCACTAGGTCGAGGTTGGTGCGGAGATGCTCGTTGCTGGCCTCCTCCGAGTAACTCTCCACCCGCAAAGAGGGGAGTCCTATCTCCACCAGGATAACGACTTCTGTGCCGAAAGCCATCCGGAAGGGGGTCTCGCCTGTGGGCACTCTCGGGGTGGTGTGGTAGGCCCACAAGATATGGTGCAATTCATCTGCCCACCTGCCACGAGCTCTGGAAAGCCGAGCTTTGATTCCTTGGAGCAGAGTTCGGTTAGTTACCTCGGCCGCCCCATTGGCCTGCGGTGCCCCACCGAGGTTAGGTGATGAGTGATGCCAAGTTCTCCGCAGAACTCCCTGAACTTCAATTATCAAATTGCTTGCCGTTGTCGGTGATAATGGTATGCGGGAGGCCGAAGCAGTAGATGATGGACCTCCACACGAAGTCTCTCGCTCGAGCTTCGGTTATTTGAGCCACCGCCTCAGCCTCGACCCACGTGGTGAAGTAATCGATTGCGACGAACAAGAACTTCCGCTGTCCCGTGGCAGGGGAAAGGGGCCCAGAATATCCATCCCCCACTTAGCAAAGGGCCAAGCGGAGGAGATGGGAATCATACTGCTGGAGAGGAGCCTCTGGATATTGGAGTGCTTCTGGCAGGGGTCATAGGTTCGAACGAGATCATCGGCATCCTTTTGCATGGTCGGCCAGTAGTACCCTTGGTGCAGCACCTTGTGGCACAGGGACCGGCTCCCTAAATGACTTCCGTAAATTCCTTCATGAACCTCCCGGAGGGCGTAGTCGGCCTCAGACGGGCGAAGGCATCTGAGCAGTGGTGCGGAGAAAGATCGCTTGTAGAGCTGGCCATCAATCAGTATATAGCTGGCGGCTTGCAACTTCAGCTTTCTAGCCTCCCTTCGGTCGGCTGGGAGCGATCCTTCTTTAAGATATTTCTGGATCGGGTCGAACCAAGATGGCTCAACCTCGATTTGCATTACCCGATCAATGTTGGCTATGCTGGGCTTCTCCAAGGTTTCCAAATGGAATTTATGTTCGGCATCCATCGTTTCCACAGTTGCCAGCCGAGATAACAGGTCGGCACGAGCATTTTCGGCCCTAGGGATCCGGACAACCTCAAATTCAGAAAAGTGAGAGAGTAAGTTCCGCACCTCTCGAAAATATCGGATCATGTTTGGCTCCGGGCCTCAAACTCTCCCTGCACATGTCCGGCAATCAGCTGAGAGTCGGTGAAAGCGGTCAGCCTTTCCACCTTCAGGTCGCGGGCGATTCGGAGCCCGGTGAGTAGAGCTTCGTACTCGGCCTCGTTGTTGGAAGCTGGGAAGGAGAATCTGATGCCGTATTCGAAAGTTGCTCCTTCGGGGCTGGTTAGAACCAGACCTGCTGATGCGTGTCATAGCGCAACGATTTAAACACCTTAATTTTACTATTAGAATAGCGAGAGTAAGGGATCGATTCCACAGGGACTTTAGCGATTATCTTGAAATAAATTTATAAATTTAAATTAATTAGATAATTAGTAGTGCAAAATAATAAGATATGGTCTATCTTATAAGAGCACGGCCGTACCCGTAGATCACGGCCCGTCCCTTTTAAGAATAGATCAGTCTAAATTATTTCACTTAAATATAATTTAATAACAATTAACATGAATAAAATTTTATTTCATATAAATAAAAAGTTATAACATTAAGAAAGCAATAAATTGCAATAAATTTCTGAACCAAATAGGAGACAAGTTGAAAAGTCACGGCACGAACAGAGCACGCCACGTCTTCTGAGAACAGAGCAATGGAACTCCAACAGCAACCTCCACCTCACAGATGCAGTGCCTGGAACGTCTTCTCCAAACCTCGAACGGATCCACGAACAACGAACGGAGCCTCCACTGGACTGATCTCCTGGATGCAGGACGGCTGGAACAGAGCACCTAGGACTCCAATCCACGGATGCGATTGCTCCCCTCCTCTGCTATTTATAGAATTCCATATGCGGCCTTGACGCGGAGAAGAATCCGTTTTAAAATAGAAACGACGCAGCGGAAGCAGAGGACGCGGAAGAAAAAATCTGGATAAATCCTCTATAAAATTCAAATTCCTTCTAAAGGAATTTAATTCTCTCAATTTGATAACTTCCAATCTAATCTATTCCTTAATTGGTGGAGGAAAAGTTAGAAATTGAATGGAGAAGAATCGGCGGAAAAAGGTGAGAAAACGATGAAGTCGGCACTTGGTTTGCCGACTTCACTTTAAAATCCGTGCTAAACAGATAAATCAATGAAAAATCAATTTCGAGCTCATCTTAAATCCGATTTGAGTGCCGTTTGCGTCGTTAAATCCCTAAAATCGAGCTCTTTAAGTTGATAAGATTTTATCTAAAATATTATATAAAATATTAAAATATTAAATAATAATAGGTACGTTAAATTATTAATTAATAGGTTTAATGATAATTATTTATGCGTTTATCACTCCCCCCAACTTGAATCTTACTCGTCCTCGAGCAAATAAGAAATTTAGAAATATGTACCAAGCTAGTCCAAGAATTGATAGTTATCTTATAGTTCTTTTTTTTAAATTTTTTTTTTAGATCATAAGGGAGGTACTTCATTGGATTATTAAGTTTTTTTTTTTAGTGATAAAGTGTAGTCCATAAGAATTTATAGAAGTCTTTCTTCACCAACTTTCCACTTCTCTAATTAAGTCTTCTAACTTAATTTGGGTTGGGTGTAATGTCTTTTGTAATTTTGGTTCTTTATTTATTTATTTATATGTAAAGTCAGTGCAATGTCCTAACCCCTTGCTTTCTAATTAACCCTTGTAGCGAGCTTTAGGCCAATGGCTCCCAAACCAATTGGTTTTAGGGCATTAGGTATAAAACCCCTCGGACTTACTTACTCGAGTTAAAAAGGCTTTAGGTAGGACTGACTCTATTTAGGTTCTTTTACATTCCCACCTTTTTACGCGAACAACATCACTTTCTTAGGTGACGGGGCCCGGTTACTCAGTGAAAAATGCTAAGAACCTAATCTATTAACTTTAAGAGAGATTTTTTTTTTTTTTTTTTTTTTGAATAACATTTTCACCCATACCCTTATTAAGTAGATTGTACTATTAAGATCAGTGGTCAGGAGGGTCTGAAATTATTCTAAAAATTTTTCTGGGCTAAACCCTACCTTTTATTAGGTTTTCTTTATTCCTCAGTATTTCAAAAATAATCTAACCATTAATTCATTAATAGACTGCTTGATTAACTTCAAATCGAGACAGAATTTGGTAACACATCTGATTATAGTTTTACTCGAGGATTTATTTATTCTTTTTCCTCCCCCCCAACTTAATTTCCATTGTCCCTAATGGAAGAAATAATTAATTTCAAGGAAAGATACTACCTGGTAGAGTATTTGAAGGTTGGAAGTTTCATTGTTGCCATCTTCTTTCAATCTGCTTCTGTTGCTCTTCTCTGGTCATACTAAAAAAGAACACACTAAAAGAACAGAAAGTTAAAAATAACTAATAAACTGGGTTGCCTCCCAAGAGCGCTAAGTTTAAAGTCTTCAGCCAGACTGTGCTACTTATTATGATAGTGTTGGGTTCACAAGATCAATTGATTCAACAATTTCTCCATCATTAATTTCTTCTATATATGGTTTCAAACGTTGGCCATTTACTTTGAATGTATTTCCTTGCTTGGGGTCTTTAAGCTCTACAGCTCCATGGGGAAATACTTGAGTTACTATAAAAGGTCCATTCCATCGTGAACGAAGTTTTCCAGGGAAAAGGTGTAATCTTGAATTGTAAAGCCATACTTTTTGATTTGGTTCAAAAAATTTTCTACTAATAAATTTGTCATGATATGCTTTGGTTCGTTCTTTATAAATTTTTGAGCTCTCATATGCCTCATTTCGTAGCTCTTCTAACTCATTCAATTGGAGTTTTCTATTGACACCTGCATTTTTCATATCATAATTAAATTGCTTGATAGCCCAAAATGCACGGTGTTCTAATTCTACAGGTAAATGACAGGCTTTTCCAAATACGAGCCTAAGGAGACATTCCTATGGGAGTTTTAAATGCAGTACGATAAGCCCATAATGCATCATCCAAACGTTCTGACCAATCTTTCCTATCAGGTCTCACCGTTTTCTCAAGGATATTTTAATTTCTCTATTTGATATTTCAACTTGGCCACTAGTTTGGGGATGATAAGGTGTAGCTACCTTATGAGTAATTCCATATTTGTTCATTAATCCTTCAAAGTGTCTATTCGTGAAATGTGTACCCCCATCACTAATTATAGCCCTTGGGCATCCAAAACGACTAAGGATATTATGCTGAATAAACTTGATTACAACTTTATGGTCATTGGTTCGAGTTGCCATGGCTTCAATCCATTTTGACACATAATCAACTGCCACTAGAATGTATTCAAATCCAAAAGAGGAAGGAAATGGGCCCATAAAATCAATACCCCATACATCAAAAATTTCTACAACCAAGATAGGGTTTAGGGGCATCATGTCTTTTCGAGATATATTTCCTGTTTGTTGACATTGGAGACAATTACGGCTAAATTCATGTGCATCTTTAAAAAGAGTTGGCCAATAAAACCCACTTTGCAGTACCTTTGCTGCAGTTTTCTTTCCACTAAAATGTCCTCCACAGGCAAGAGAATGACAGAAGTTAAGTATACTTTTGAATTCACTTTCGGGAACACATCGCCTAATCACCTGATCTGAACAGTACTTAAATAATTCAGGGTCTTCCCAAAAGTAATATTTGATTTGTGAGAAAAATCTATCTTTTTCTTGTTTTGTCCAGTGGGAAGGTACTTTTCCTGTTGCCAAATAATTCACAATGTGGGCAAACCAGGGAAGACTGCTATGGAAATTGAGAATAGTTGCTCATCAGGGAATTTATCTCTGATTATTTCTTTATTGTATTCCACTGAGATCCTAGAGATATGATCTGCTACCATATTTTCAGAACCCTTCTTATCTAAGATTTCTAGATCAAATTCTTGTAGTAGAAGGATCCATCTAATTAGTCTGGGTTTTGTATCCTTTTTTGATATAAGATGCCTCAACGCTGCATGATCTGAATAAACTAAAACTTTAGACCCTAACAGATATGATCTAAACTTTTCTAGGGCAAACACAACTGCTAGTAATTCTTTTTCAGTGGTAGTATAGTTCATTTGTGCATCTGAAAGAGTTTTGCTAGCATAATAAATTACATGGGGTTCTCGATTGAGTTTCTGTCCTAGAACTGCCCTACAGCATAATCAGAAGCATCACACATGATTTCGAAAGGTATGGTCCAATCTGGGGGCTTGATAATGGGTGCAGTGGTCAAAGCAGTTCGAAGGATGTTATAGGCTGTTAGACAATCTTTATCAAAATTAAAAGAACTATCCTTGGTCAACAAATTACACAATGGTCGAGAAATTTTACTGAAATCTTTGATGAAACGTCTATAAAAACCAGCATGACCAAGGAAAGATCGTACTTGTTTAACTGAGGTTGGGGGTGGTAGATTTGAGATCAATTCAACCTTGGCTTTATCAACCTCAATACCTCTCTCTGAAACAATGTGTCCAAGCACAATTCCCTCACGAACCATAAAATGGCTCTTCTCCCAACTTAGGACTAAATTCATTTCCATACATCGTTTCAGTACCTTAGTCAAGTTCTCGAGGCAGCTATCAAATGATGCACCAAAGACTGAAAAATCATCCATAAATACTTCCAAAAATTGACCAATCATATCAGAAAATATGGCCATCATACATCGTTGAAACGTGGCTGGTGCATTACAAAGACCAAACGGCATACGTCTAAAGGCAAATGTTCCAAAGGGACAAGTGAAGGTGGTCTTTTCTTGATCTGCAGGAAATACTGGGACTTGATTGTATCCTGAATATCCATCTAAGAAACAAAAGAAACTTTGTCCCGCTAGCCGTTCTAGAATTTGATCGATAAAAGGCAAAGGAAAGTGGTCTTTCCTAGTCACGCATTCAACTTTCGATAATCTATACACACTCTCCAACTAGTTGATGTGCGAGTAGGAATTGATTCGCCCTTTTCATTTTTAATCACAGTAATACCCGATTTTTTAGGTACTACTTGGATTGGACTGACCCATTGGCTATCTGAAATTGGATAAATGATACCAGCATCAAGCCATTTTACTACTTCCTTCTTAACAACATCCCTCATGTTTGGATTTAGCCTTCGTTGCATGTCTCTATGTGGTTTGGCTTCAATTTCACTATGAATATGGTGCATGCAAACGGAAGGGTCAATTCCCTTAATATCAGCTATTGTCCATCCAATCGCCTCTTTATGTTCTTTAAGTACATCTACCAATTTATCTTCTTGCTCAGAGGTTAGGGTAGATGCAATGATTACTGGAAGGGTATCATTGGGTCCAAGGAATGAATATTTTAAGTTATCTGGAAGAGGTTTCAATTCTAGTTGGGGTGGTTCTTCCAAGGATGGTATTAAAGGACTTGGTTTAGTTGGAAGTGGTTCATATTTTATAGTCCATGGAGGGATGGTGTCGAACTTAGGTGGTTCTAATAACATGTTTATCTCTTTGGTATACTCATCAATATCAAAGTCATCTATTCCAAAATGTGTAAGACATGTTTGTAAAGGATCCGAATCAATCAAACTTTGGAATTTTTTATCTACTACTTCCTCTATCATGTTTACTTCATTTAAATCATACACAGGTGGTCCTTGGGAAGCATTAAAAATATTTAATCTCATCTTCTTGTTTCCAAAAGATACATCCATCACACCTGTTCTACAATTTATACATGCATTAGCAGTAGCTAGAAAAGGTCTTCCAAGGATGATGGGAATTTGGTTAGGATTACCACTAGATTCCATATCCAACACAAGGAAGTCGACAGGAAAATAGAATTCATCCACCTTTACTAATACATCTTCCAATATTCCACGAGGTTCTTTGACTGATCTATCTGCCAATTGTAGTGTTACTGTCGTGGGTTTCAACTCTCCAAATCCGAATAATTCATATACTGAACTTGGGAGAAGGTTTACACTCGCACCCAAATCTAATAATGCTTTCTTGATTGTGAAGTTTCCTATGACACATGATATAATCGGGGTACCAGGATCTTTTAGTTTGGGTGGGGTTATTTGCTGAACAACTGAGCTGACTTGCTCAGTCAAATGTATCTTTTTTGGTATTTGTATCTTGGCTTTCCGTTTTTGTGTGCATAGATCCTTCAAAAATTTGGCATAAGCTGGAACTTGCTTGATAGCATCGAGAAGAGGTAAGTTTATTTGGACTTGCTTAAATAACTCAAGCATCTCATTCATTTTTATATTCTTCTTATCTGAAGGCAAAGGAGATTCTAAAGCACTAGGGAATGGGGCTTTAGGTATGATTGCTTGATCATTGAATTCCTTTTCTTTTTCATTTCTTCTCTCTTCTGGTTTAGCCACTTCTAATTTCTGGGTTGGTTCAGGTGGGTTCAATGTTTTTCCACTTCTGAGAGTCATGACTGATTTAGCATGTTCTGGGAATTTGTCAGGACTATTGGAACTCTCAGCCATGAATTGTCCTTTCGGGTTATCGATAGGCTGACTAGGTAACTTACCCTCCTCCCTTCTACTGAATGCTGTGGCTAATTGACCTATCTGAGTTTCTAGTTTTGCAATAGATTGTGTGTGTGAGTGAAGGATTTGAGTATTCATTTCTAGCCCTTTCAATGCTTGTAACACTTTGTCTTCAAAAGTAGGCTGATTATTCGGTGGAGGTTGTGGGATGTTTGGATATTGTGAATATGGCATGTTTCTAAAATTGGTTTCTTGGTAATTAGGTCTGATCGATGAATTGGTTACAGGTTGAGGTTTCCAAGAAAAATTTGGGTGATTTCTCCAGCCAGGATTGTAAGTATTTGAAAATGGATCATTTCCTGTTCTAGGAGCTAATCGGGTTTGGGCTTGGTGGGCTTGCTCTTGAACAAGTTCAGGAAATTGGTATGCAGCTGGACATTCACCTATAGAATGGGTTGGACTCGAACAAATTATGCAGACCTCATGTAATTGAGTAGATGGGAAGAGATGTTTCCAACTTGTAGAATCCGGTCAAGTTTATGGGATAATTCATCTACCTTAGTATAGATATCTGTAGAGTGACCTATTTCATATATTCCACCTCTTTTAGGTTCTACGGAGGGTCTCGACGAGCAACTGACATATGATGTAATGAATTCTCACTCAATGTCTCAAAGAGTTGCCAAGCTTCATGTTCATTTTTTAACATAAATGTCCCACCACATGAAGCATCAACCATTTGCCTATGCTTTTCTGATAATCCATCATAAAAGCACTGAACAGTTGCCATTTGGGTATAGCATGATGTGGACATTTTCTAATTAGTTCTTTGAATCTCTCCCATGTCTCATGGAACATTTCTCCATCTGTCTGGGAAAAACTTGTGATAGCTTTTCTAATTTGATTCGTTTTTCCTATAGGAAAATATTTCTTAAGAAATTCTCTCTGAAGATGATCCCAAGTTGAAATTATAACAGTGTCTAATGAATTTAACCAATACTTGGCTTTATCTTTTAGGGAAAAAGGGAATAACTTAAGCCTAAGTGCATCATCAGAGAAATTTTGAATTTTGACAGTTGAGCAAATTTCTAAGAATTCATCTAAGTGTTTGTAGGGATCCTCATTTGTAAGTCCATAGAAAGATGGTAACATTTGGATTACACTTGACTTAATTTCATATTGGGCAGCCTCTACTGGAGGCACTTGAATGCAGGGAGAGTAGGTATACCTTGAAGGAGTGAAATACTCTTTCAACTATCTTGGTTGATTATTTTCGTTATTAGGATCCATAATTCTGAGTCTGTTTGCTCTAATAGTTCTTTCTATCTCAGGATCTAAGGGTATAAGGTCGAGCTGCAACGGTCGGCGACCGAGCATACACCCTACCAATGACTCTAAAGCAAATAGTTTATTTATTATATTTATTTATTATTTTTGTAATTAAGTTTCTAATTTCCTAATAAATTATGAGATGTCAATGGAAAAATTTTGAGTTTTGCAGAAAATAAATTCACCTAAGTCAATCTATAGCATAGAAAAAATAATTATTTTGTTTATATATTTATTTTTATTTTTATAATTTTTTTTTGTTTTCTTAAATTAATTATATTTTATGGAAGATGTCTTAGGGTTTTCTTTTAGGTTTTTTTTTTAAGTTAATTAAAAGAAAATTTGATTAGGTTAAAATTGGATTTGTGGCAAAAAGGAAAGTAATAATTTTTTATTTTTTTATGTTAAAAAGAAAATATGCAATTCTAACAATTAAGGAAATAAAATAAAGTAAAAATAACTATTCAAAAATTAAGAGAAAATTAATCTAAATTTTTTATATTTTATTATTTTTAATTTTTTTTTAAAAAAATTTTTCTTCAAAATAACACACTTAAGTCCCCGGCAACAGCGCCAAAAATCTGATGCGTGTCGTAGCGCAACGATTTAAATACCTTAATTTCACTATTAGAATAGCGAGAGTAAGGGATCGATTCCACAGGGACTTTAGCGATTATCTTAAAATAAACTTATAAATTTAATTAATTAAATAATTAGTAGTACAAAATAATCAAGATATGGTCTATCTTATAAGAGCACGGTCCGTACTCGTAGATCACGGTCCGTCCCTTTAAAGAATAGATCAGTCTAAAATTATTTCCACTTAAATATAATTTAATAATAATTAATTATGAATAAAAATTTTATTTCATATAAAGTAAAAAGTTATGACATTAAGAAAGCAACAAATTGCAATAAATTTCTGAATCGAATAGGAGACAAGTTGAACCGGCCCTTTGTTCTTCCTCTGTCTCCAAGCCACGACACGAACAGAGTTTCATGCCACGTCTTCTGAGAACAGAGCAATGGAACTCCTGGGAACAGCAACCTCCACGGAAGGAACTCACAGATGCAGTGCATGGAATATCTTCTCCAAACCTCGAACGGATCCTTACGAACAACGAACGGAGCCTCCACTGGACTCCACGCTGGACTCCACGAAACCAGAGAAGAGATCTCCTGAATGCAGCTTTTCAAACGACTTCAAACGGCTGGAACAGAGCACCTAGGACTCCAATCCACGGATGAACACCACCCCCAAAACTCTCTCCCGATTGCTCTCCCTCCTCTGCTATTTATAGAATTCCATATGCGGCCTTGACGCGGAGAAGAATCCGTTTTAAAATAGAAACGACGCAGCGGAGGCAGAGGACGCGGAAGCCACAAAAAATCTGGATAAATCCTTTAAAAAATTCAAATTCCCTCTAAAAGAATTTAATTCTCTTAATTTGATAACTTTCAATTAATCTATTCCTTAATTGGTGGAGAAAACGGTTAAAAATTGAATGGAGAAGAATCGGCGGAAAACAGAGAAGTGGTGAGAAAACGATGAAGTCGGCACTTGGTTTGCCGACTTCACTTTAAACTCCGTGCTAAAACAGATAAATCAATGAAAAATTAATTTCGAGCTCATCTTAAATCCGATTTGAGTGCCGTTTGCGTCGTTAAATCCCTAAAATCGTGCTCTTTAAGTTGATAAGATTTTATCTAAAATATTATATAAAATATTAAAATATTAAATAATAATAGGTACGTTAAATTATTAATTAATAGGTTTAATGATAATTATTTATGCATTTATCACTTGCCCCGGAGCCACCAGAGTTTGAGGACCCGTCAACATGGAGCAACCACCGGGTGCTTGGTTTTGGATACCCTGATGAATCCAGAGCGGAGCCATCTTCTGGGATGTGCATTCGAGAAGGAAGTCGGCTAGGGCCTGCTCTTTGATGGTTGGGTGGGGTCGATATTGGATGTCATGCTCACTTAGCTCGACAGCCCATTTGGCCATCCTTCCTGACGTCTTGGGACGATGGACCATTGCCTTAATGGGTTGGTCGGTGAGGACCGTCACAGAATGCGCCTGGAAATATGGCCGCAATCTTCGAACCGACATTATCAGGGCCAGCACCAGTTTTTCGACTCGGGTGTACCTTGTTTCAGCATCCCGGAGCAGTTTACTAACATAGTAGATCGGCCTCTGGATCTTACTTTCCTCTCTTGTCAGGACCGAGCTAATCGTGCCTTCAGAAACCGCCAGGTACAGATACAACATTTCTCCTGGATTGGGGCTGTGAGGAGAGGCGGCGAGCCGAGATACCTTTTGAGGTCTTCGAAAGACTTCTGGCACTCCGGGGTCCACTGGAAGTTCTTGGCAGACCGGAGTGCTTTGAAGAAGGGGAGGCCCCTTTCGACCGACCGGGCTACGAAACGGTTGAGGGCCGCGATCTGCCCGTCAGGCGTTGAACCTCCTTGATGGATGAGGGCGGCGCCATTTGTTGAAGGGCTTGAATCTTCTGCGGGTTGGCTTCAATACCTCGTTGAGAGACCATAAAGCCCAGAAATTTCCCTGAGGTGACGTCGAAGGCGCATTTGGCTGGATTGAGCTTCATTCGGTACCTTCGGAGCGTCGCAAAGCTCTCTGAGAGGTCTTCAATGTGCTGGGAAACCTTCTTGCTTTTAACCAGCATATCGTCAACGTAGACCTCCATGTTCTTGCCTATCTGCTCCTTGAAAATCTTGTTGACCAGCCTCTGATATGTGGCACCTGCATTCTTAAGACCGAAGGGCATAACCCGGTAAAGTAAGTACCTCGGTCAGTTATGAAGGCCATTTTTTCCTCATCTTCGGAGGCCATCCTGATCTGGTTGTAGCCCGAATAAGCGTCCATGAACGACAGCATCTGATGGCCGGAGGTGGCATCCACAAGCTGGTCGATCCGAGGGAGAGGGAAATTATCTTTCGGGCAGGCTTTGTTTAGGTCGGTGAAGTCAATACAGATCTGCCACTTGCCGTTTGATTTTTTTACCATAACGACATTAGACAACCAGCTTGGGTAATTTACCTCCCGAACAAAATCTGCCTTGATGAGTTTGTCGACCTCCTCTTTAATTGCTCTCTGTCGGTCGGGAGTGAGGCTTCTTTTCTTCTGTTTGATAGGTCGGAACATCTCGTCCACGTTAAAGCGGTGGACGAGGATGTCTGGGCTGATCCCGGGCATATCCGAGGCTGACCAGGCGAAGACGTCGGCATTCCTCCGGAGGAAATCAATCAATTGTAGCTGAACTTCTTCTTTCAGCAACGATCCGACTCTTATCGTTCGGTCAGTCCGAGCTTCATCCAGTGGAACTTCTTCCAGTTCTTCGGCCGGCTCTCCCCTTTGCTCGGCGAAGTCCTCCCGAGCGTCCAGCCCATCGATCTCGGGCATTTTGGACTGAAGGCTGGCGACATAACACTGCCGAGCTATGGTTTGGTTCCCTTGGACAACACCGACTCCTCGCTCGGTGGGAAACTTCATGGATAGGTGCGGGATGGAGACGATGGCTTTGAGGGATACCAAGCCTAGCCTCTCGAATATCGCGTTGTAGGGTGACCGAAGCTTGGTCACCAGGAAATCTATATGAACAGTGGCTGCATCGGGCCAGGTCCCCGCCCGAACTGTCAGGGTGACGATTCCTTCCGGGACAACTACATCGCCCGTGAACCCCACGAGGGTGGAATCCACGGCTCAAAGGTTCTCTATGAGGAGCTTCATTTTTACAAACACATCGAGGTACAAAACGTTAATAGAGCTTCCACTATCGACCAAGATTCGGTTTACATCGTAATTGTTCAGATTCAGGGATACAACCAAAGCATCATCATGTGGGAACTGTATTCCCTGGAAGTCATCATCAGAAAAAGAGAGTTCGCCAGGCCGTGCTTTCTTTGCTGCTAGGCCTTCTTCTTCGTCCTCATTGCCTGCAGGATCGCGGACCGCCTCGATGACATTAATGTGACCAGCAACTGGCGGATTGGGAGGAGGGAGAGGTTGTTGCTGGGGCTCGGGTCGGCGATCGCCCCCGTTCCTTGGTTCGGGAGCTCCTCTGAAGCGATCCAGCCTGCCCCGCTGAATGAGCCTTTCGATCTCATTTCTAAGCTGCCAGCACTCCTCAGTGTCGTGACCGTGGTCGTGGTGATAACGGCAGTATTTAGTGGGATCCCTGCGGGCTGCGTTTCCTCAGAGAGGGAGAGGTCGGGGAAGCTGGTGTTCGATCTCCATGAGAATCTCCGCTCTCGGGGCAGTGAGAGGAGTGAAGCGACGGAATCCTCGAGGTGGGCTTCAGGAACGATCCCTTGGTGGCGGCCGCGAGACTCTCTGGCGTCGGGGTGGGCTCGGTTGGCCGGTAGGTTGGTGCCTGTCAGGGCGCCCGGGTTCTTTCTTCCTTGCTGGCTCGGCTCGAGCGGCTCTCTGAGACTCCTCGACCCTGGCATATTTGTCGGCCAGGGCCATCATGTCAGAGAGGGTCGAAGGATAGTTGACCTCCATTGCTAGGTAAAAGTCGCTCTCCTTTGAAACTCCTCCGGCTAAGGCGGACATAGCCATTTCATGATTGAGGTGGTCCACCTCCAGCATGGCCTTATTAAAACGGCCAAGATAACTTCTTAAGGACTCCCCCTCTTTCTGCTTAACCTCAGAGAGGGAGTCGGACCTCCGTCGCAGGCGGCGGCTACTGACGAACTGGCTGATGAAATGATGGCTCAGTTCATCGAAGGAATCGACGGACCTTGGTTTTAAGGCATTGAACCAAGTCCGGGCAGATCCCCGAAGGGTAGAAGGGAAAGCGCGACAGAGAACCGCGTCTGATGCTCCGTGGAACATCATTATCGATCTGAAGCTGCTGAGATGGTCGTCCGGATCAGAGGAGCCATGATAGGGCTCGATGGCGGGCAGCTTCACATGGGAGGGAATAACTTCCTCCATGATCCCCTTAGAAAAGGGGACACCCGGCTCCGCCCTAGGCTAGGGCGGCTAGGCTTGCTTTGCGGCATCCAGCTCTTGTCGCATTTCCCGGAGTGTTGGCAGATCTCTTCGTCGAAGAGAGCAGAGGGGACGGGAGGAGGAACACACTGAGATGGAGTGGAGTCATGGCGAGAATATACCGGAGAGAGGGATCGAGCTCGCCGAGGCCTGGGGAAGTTTTTGTCGCGGGCTTGCTGGGGAGCCGCTTCGGCTTCCTTGGGACGGCGAGGAGGGTCCGCGACTTCGTGCGGACCGGAAGAAGAGATCGCCGGATGCAAGGGGGCCACCTCCTCCTTCGAGGAGCGAGGGATAGGGGCGGCCGGATGGGGGACCTCTGGGCGCCCCTGGATCAGGGTGGCCAGAGCTTGCACTCGCTGGACCAGTAGAGCGAACTGGTCCTGGGACACCGGGGCCGCCGATGGCGAAGGGGTTTCAACAGGCGGCGGTGGAGGCGCGACATTGTTCACTGGATCAGGCCTTTGAGAAGCGGCCTGATCTCGGACATCGGACACTGCCTTATTTTGGTTGGCCATGGGAGGATTTCTCTCACAGACCAAGAACCTTGTCTCCTGGGTTACAAGTTTTTAGGGACTTGAGGGCCCTTCCTCTAGCACCAATCTGTTGTCGCCGAAATCCACTCCTCGACTCGGGCGTGTCCGGTCTCCTGATCGAGCTCCCTCCTGGGCGAACCTGCAAGGAAGCCTACACGCGGGGGCGCTGGGGGTGGCCCTCCGCGGAAGACCCTCCGACGCTTAAGTCAGTAAGGGACCAACGGGCAACAAGATGAGAGGAGAAGGCTCTTGCTGAAGAGTTCCTCCAGAGAGCTCTGGGCAGAGCAACAATGGCAGAAAAGAGAGCTAAGAGCAGTAGAGTGAGCAAGCATGCAAAGAGATAGAGAAGAAGGGGAATAGCATCCGAGAATGCCCGTACCTGAGAGGCTTGAGGGTGGTAGTATTTATAAGCAGTCACCTGGATCTTGAGCGTCTTCTGGAAGGTTCGAAAGTTGTTAGGATTCGAAACGGATTCGAATCAGGTTGTTACAGGGCCGGTAGGATCCGTATATGACTAGTTAGAGGATCGACGGCTGGGAGGCGGGAGAGCTGGCCGATGGCTGGAGACTCAGTGGCTACATGGTCCCTAAGCCACTATTGTAGGTCATAGGCCGCATCTTGGTATGATTCCTTGTTTGGAATCTTATTCTGTTATAGTGAATTTGAACTCTCCCACGCCAGATTCCGCAGAGGTGTTTTGAACGCTGTGGTTCAGTCATCATGGTAGGCGGAGGCTCGGCGGAGGTAGTGCCGAGGCACAAGGGGCCAGCTTGGATCAGGCAGGGCCGGCCGGGATGAGAGTGCCGGGGCCGGCTGGGGAGCGGGGCCGGCTGAGAAGAGTGCCGGGGCCGACTTGGATCAAGCATCGGGGTCGCCTAGCTTGGACACGCCGGGGTCGGCTGAGAAGTGCCGGGGCCGCCTGGCTCGGATACGCCGGGGCTGGCTGAGAAGAGTGCCAGGGCCGACTGGGAGGATGCCGGCCTTGGAGGTGTTGGCCTTTGGGGCCGTCTGTCTTGGAGGTGTCGGCCTTTGGGGCTGATGGTCTTCGAGGTGTCAGCCTTTGGGGCCAACGGTCTTCGAGGTGCCGGCCTTGGAGGTGCCGGCCTTTGGGGCCGACGGTCTTCGAGGTGCTGGCCTTGGGGGTGCCGGTCTTGGAGCCATCGAACGAAGGCCGATGGCTCGGCTGGGGCCGAGAGACGTGGTAGGTCGGTTGGAGGAGCCGACAGACGAGGGTCGATAGCTCGGCTGGGGCCGGGATAGGTCGGTTGGAGGAGCCGATAGACGAAGGTCGATAGCTCGGCTGGGACCGAGAGACTGGATAGGTCGGCACCTCGAGGACCCCTGGTTCGGTGAGGGGCTGGAGCATCTCAATTCACCGACCTATCCTTGTCGGGCGTCGCTCAATCGAACGGAAATCAGGGCTGACCTTAGCCGCGTGCATGATTAATGGTGCACGACTAAGGTCAGCCCTGATTTCCATTCGATTGAGCAACGCCCGCCAAGGATAGGTCGGTGAATTGAGATGCTCCAGCCCCTCACCGAACCAGGGGTCCTCGAGGTGCCGACCTATCTCGTCTCTCGGTCCCAGCCGAGCTATCGACCTTCGTCTGTTGGCTCCTCCAGCCGACCTATCCCGTCTTTCGGCCCCAGCTGAGCTATCGACCCTCGTCTGTCGGCTCCTCCAACCGACCTACGACGTCTCTCGGCCCCAGCCGAGCCATCGGCCTTTGTCCGACGGCTCCAAGACCGGCACCCCCAAGGCCGGCACCTCGAAGACCGTCGGCCCCAAATGCCGACACCTCGAAGACCGTCGGCCCCAAAGGCCGTCACCTCCAAGACAGACGGCTCCAAAGGCCGACACCTCCAAGACAGACGGCTCCAAAGGCCGACACCTCCAAGGCCGGCATCCTCCCAGTCGGCCCTGGCACTCTTCTCAGCCGGCCCCGGCGTGTCCGAGCCAGGCAGCCCCAGCACTTCTCAGCCGGCCCTGGCGTGTCCAAGCCAAGCGGCCCCGACACCTCTCAGCCGGCCCCGGCATCCTCCCAGCCGGCCCCGACACTCCCATCCTGACCGGCCCCGCCTGATTCAAGTCTGCCCTGGCACTCTTCTCAGCCGGCCCCGGCGTGTCCAAGCCAGGCGGCCCCGACGCCTCTCAGCGGGCCCCGGCATGTCCAAGCCAGGCGGCCCCGGCACCTCTCAGCCGGCCCCGGCGTGTCCGAGCCAGGCGGCCCTGGCACTCTTCTCAGCCATTCTCAGCCAGCCCCAGCGTGTCCAAGCCAGACGGCTCCGGCACCTCTCAAGCCGGCCCCGGCGTGTCCAAGCTAGGCGGCCCCGGCACCTCTCAGTCGGCCCCGGCGTATCCGAGCCAGGCGGCCCCGGCACTTCTCAACCGGCCCCGGCGTGTCCAAGCCAGGCGGCCCCGGCACCTCTCAGCCGGCCCCAGCATCCTCCCAGCCGGCCCCAGCACTCTCATCCTGGCCGGCCCCGCCTAATCCAAGTCGGCCTCGGCACTCTTCTCAGGCGGCCCCGGCATCCTCCCATCCGGCCCCGGCACTCTTCTCAGTCGGCCCCGACATCCTCCCAGCCGGCCCCGACACTCTCATCCCAGCCGGCCCCGCCTGATCCAAGTCGGCCCCGACACTCTTCTCAGCCGGCCCCGGCATCCTCCCAGCCAGCCCCGGCACTCTTATCCCGACCGGCCCCGCCTGATCTAAGCTGGCCCCTTGTGCCTCGGCACCTACCTCCGTCGAGCCTCCGCCTGCCATGATGACTGAACCACAGCGTTCAAAACACCTCTGCGGAATCTGGCGTGGGAGAGTTCAAATTCACTATAACAGAATAAGATTCCAAAAAAGAATCATACCAAGATGCGGCCTATGACCTACAATAGTGGCCTAGGGACCACGTAGCCACTGAGTCTCCAGCCATCGGCCAGCTCTCCCCGCCTCCCAGCCGTCGATCCTCTAACTAATCATATACGGATCCTACCGGCCCTGTAACAACCTGAGTCGAATCTGTTTCGAATCCTAACAACTTTCGAACCTTCCAGAAGACGCTCAAGATCCAGGTGACTGCTTATAAATACTACCACCCCAAGCCTCTCAGGTACGGGCATTCTCGAATACTATTCCCCTTCTTCTCTATCTCTCTGCATGCTTGCTCACTCTACTGCTCTTAGCTCTCTTTTCCGCCATTATCGCTCTGCCCAGAGCTCTCTGGAGGAATTCTTCAGCAAGAGCCTTCTCCTCTCATCTTGTTGCCCGTCGGTCCCTTACTGACTTAAGCGTCGAAGGGTCTTCCATGGAGGGCTACTTTTAGCGCCCTCCGCGTGTAGACTTTCTTGCAGGTTCGTCCAGAAAGGAGCTCGATCAGGAGACCGGACGCGCTCGAGTCGAGGAGCGAATTTCGACGACAACATTTTTTATAAAATATAAATATTTTAAATATTTTTTAAATAATTCAGTAACTTAGAACTTTCACTCCATCTAATTACTCAAGTTGCTATGGGGCTCCTCAGTTGCTGCTTTGTCCAACACACTGTACAATGCTAGATAAAAATCAGCGCATATCATTGGTTCACTGCTTTGCACAAAGATTTTTGAGTGGCAGTAATATTGCTTTTTATTTTTATGATACAGACGGATGATCATAGCAAATTAATACGTGTCAGTTCAAATATATCAGAGAATAAGATCTACTTAAGAAAAATAGAACAGGATTCAATCTATTTTCAAAACCAAAACTCAGATTAGAGACCAGAGTAGCATTGCCTTTGCTCGTCATCTTGACCGTATTTAGATCTCATATATTCTAAAATAAGAGCAGAGAATCATGGTCGCGGTGTGCGATTCGATGGCCGCACCTTCTCCCCGCCGGCAGCCATGTGCCAGGAGGCGCCGGGAGCAGGCCTGTTGGGCACTCAACCTCGCAAGGGGAACACTTTTCTTAAAAATAATCCCTCGGCACATGGCGTCAACTAATCCAATCCCCTCCTTTATCGCATCCAATGAAGGGTTCATGGCATGGTCTCTCCCTCGGAAGACGATTAGGGGATTATTAGTCAATTACTGAGGGGAGGTCAGGTAAAGTTGGCCGAAGTTAACCGAAACCGGCCACCACTTCTTTATTCCGAGCAGCCTCCCAGGTGCTCCGTTGCTTGGTTTTATGTGTACATAATATAGAGATCACGAATCAAATTATCAGAGGTAGTCCAGGACCAGTGAATTCCTTGCTTGAGATCCATCGCACCTGCACTCGAGATTTATTAAATCCAAGGTTCTGAATCCACTCCATGCTAGCAGGCAGATCTACGAAGACTAACAAATTAAAGATCGAATGACGTACGGCTGACCCCAAAATTTCGCATCCAACGAATGGTTTGTTTAATTAATTATGACGTATGCTGTGGTTTGATTCCATGCGTGTGGTGACGACACGAGAGACCTCTTTGCTTTTAACCTCACTAGTACGTAAAAAACGGAGTAGTTTTTTAAATCGGTGCCACCGATTTTAGAAAAAAAGGTGTCCGAATCTTAAAGCATTTCAAATGACCTTTGCTGTACCACATCAGCGAAAGAAGTGAAAAAAAGACGATAAGAAATCGCCACTTCACAAATCACTTATATCTTCGATGCAAAAAAAAATGGATATAAGAGTAGTTTAAGAGAAGAAGAGATAAAAACTTACCGTTTCAAATCAAGTAGGAAAGAGTTTCAAATCGAGAAGAGAAACGGTACGGAGAAGAGATGAAAACTTACAGTTTCCAAGTAAGAGAGGTTCAAATCGAGAAGAGAAATGGTACGGTTCACGAAGCGTTCGAAAACTTGGAACGTGATCCCTTCATGGCTTCTATAAAGATAGGTCAATTAATTAAAAGTGATAAAAGAGTGATTGAAATTCAAAGATTTGAAACTGTATAGATATTATTTAATTCAAAATTACAATAAGATAAATAAAAATATATTATTAATTTCATATTATTAAATTTAAAATTTAGAATTATTTTTCTAAATTAAAATAAAAATTAGATAAATATATAGTATTAATTATTTTAAATTTCAAATTAAATTCAAAGATTTGAAACTAGATTAAAAATAAATGAAATAATTTTTAAAAATAAAGAATTTTAAAATAAAATAAACCAAAATAAAAATTAAAATAATATGCATTGTTATTTGAATTAAATAATATCTATACAGTTTCAAATATTAAATTTCAAATCACTCTTTTATCACTTTTAATTAATTGACCTGTCTCTGTGTACGCCATGAAGGGATCACGTTCCAAGTTTCCGAACACTTCGTGAACCGTACCGTTTATCTCCTCAATTTGAAACTATATAGATATTATTTAATTTAAAATAACAATAAGTTTAATTACTCTCTTACTTGATTTGAAACCGTAAGTTTTCATCTCTTCTTCTCTTATTAATTACTCTCATATCCATTTTTTTTATCCATTTTTTTTTTTTGCATGGGAGATAAAAGTGATTTGAGAAATCGCCACTTGAAGTGGCGATTTCACTCATGAAATCGCCACTTCAAGTGGCGATTTCTGAACAGAAATCGCCACTTCAAATGACGATTTCTTATCGTTTTTCTTCCACGCCAGCGAAAGATTTTCGCTGATGTGGCGCAGCGAGGGTGAGGAGGTGGAAGCGAAAAATGCCATTTAAAGTGGCGTTTTTCGCTTTAACCCCCTTTTGCAATAAGGTTGGTTCCCACGCTTTTTTTCTAAATCGGTGCCAAAAGGCACCGGTTTAAAAACGACTCTAAAAAACGACTTACTTTGGTACGACAGCTGAAGGTGCTGGAATTCGACAAAGGGGCATCACGTGCCAACAAGGAGAATAAAAGCAGCTACGAGCCCAAGATCTATTTTCACCACCCCATTTTTTTTTTTTTTTTTTTGGTTACAGGCGGGCGATCACACCACTCTGGCGCGAGTCAAACCTAAACTATCAGAGTACAAAATTTGATTAAAAATAACAGGACAAGGGACACCGATGTGCCATTTCCACTGACCAGGATGGCGAGCGACCATAGAAGCTACCCAATCAGCTGCAGCATTGACTTCTCTATAAATATGATGAATCACAGAGGCACAAGTGGCCTGAAGAGAGACTCTGATATCTCTAATCAGGGGATTAAGAAGAGAATGAGAATCCCTATCACGTCTAATCTACCTGATGATCAACAGAGAGTCTCCCTCAATGATCAACCTGCGATAGGCCAAACGACGAACACCATAAGAGATGCCAGCCCAAGCAGCTTGGAGCTCCGTCATTGGGACCGAAATATCCATAGAGCTATGACCGCCAGCCGCAAGTAACTGACCCTTAGAGCCATGTATGACAAACCCAGAACCAGCAATACGATCGGAGATAGAACCATCAAAGTTCATTTTGATGAAATCCGGGGGTGAAGGCTTCCAAGAGACAAAGACCGTAAAATGGTGCGTTGCCGGAGTAGTAGGGGAGTCCCAGTGATCAGGCCCATCAGAGTGAATACCAAAATGACAATGAGTGTACTTTCGGGCATGAACGAGAGCACGACGGATAACCATTTTTCATGCAGTCACATTAAGTATACTGTAGGTGATGATCTAATGGGATAGTAGTTGCCATATATTTGCTTTGCTAGATATCATTAGGACTTTGAGGTCATTAGTGGTTAAGGCTGCTTGCTCGGAACAAATAGCTAATAAGATTGCCTGCATTATTAAATTATTATAATAATCTCAAGTACCATATGAATTTTCATTTGAAAACAATATCTGGTAGTCACGATTAGGGCCCCATGTTTTTAAATCCTTTTATTCTTCTTTTCTTATGCATGCGTGTGTTCTCGCATACACATGATCATGGATGGCTCTTGTAACAAGTTCTTTTGTGGAAAAAAAAAAAAAAGGATGGTGAGCCATCAAATCCATTAAGAAAATGAACCAAAATGAAAGGAGAGCAGACCCAACAGCTGGGTCAGCATTGAGACTCATGTTGATTAGTTAATTTGTGCAATGCCAACATGCCCTTCTGTGAAAACTAGAGCAACATGGACTATATAGATCCAACTTATAATCATCTCCTCATCACTAACATAATTACGACATGATCGGATCAGTTGTAGATTGCTTCAAGTCAAAGCTAGCTACTTTGAGCCCACTTTATGAGATTAATTAGGTAGCATCTAGCCTAGTCGAGTTGAGTCGGCGTGAACGGGTCTAGTCAAATGGGTCCAATTTCACCAGACCCATGCCCACCCAGGCTGGAAGAAGGGGACTGGTGGGTCCATAGATCGATCAGGCCAAGGTCGTCCCTGTCGAGATGCATGCATTGAATTAGAATACTTTTTTTTTTTTTACCACATGCAACCACCCAATTTAATTGTGATCTAGAGTTCGTCCAACCATGGCATCTTGTCTCCTTTCTTTCCGTGCCATGTCTCTCCCTTGACCCATGGCTGGTCCACAAAGGTAACCTCCCTAACTCGCCATCCAAAATGGGCCACATACGTCGGATTGGCCCTCTCTTGTTTGGACCCTTCTTTCCTCTATTATTTTGCTCTTTTTATAAAGCTATGGAGTTCCATCCATGAGACTCAAAATCTTTGATACCGATATGGATATATGCCCAAAAACGAGGGGTCCCTCCAATGAATCAATCCATGGTAGAGTCCATGAGCAAAGTATCCAAAGATGGGGCGGAGGAATCCATGTGGAGGATGTTGGACTGTTTATAGACTCCTAGGGGATCTCCCACTGTTTGGATATTGCTCCGCTGTTCCGCATGATTTCATGTCCCCCATTCACCCATTCAGGTGACGCGCACGTATTCCCTAGGACTAATTATCTAACACAAGCTAAGCAACACGATGAGTGGGCACCTCCTTGTTTTGGGGGACTTGGCTCTAATCAATGGTGGGAAGTAGAAGCGTGGATCCAAGAGAATTGGATCGGACTTGGGTTGAACCGATCGAACACTAACCCGAACCAAACTAGGGTTACATACAGTGTGGATTCGATCCAAATTAACTTCATATCCAAGTAGATCCAACCTGTTAGGTTGTGTTATTTGGTTGAGCCCTATTTCAACCCTAGGTTTCCATTTTCGATCTTTGTCGGGCTTGTTAGGATTTGAGCACTTCAACTATGCTCAATCCATATCCAACCCATAGCTAGGTCTACATTATGGGGCATTGCTTCCATCCAAACTGAGACAAGGTGTAGGCTACGCATAGGACTAACCAAAACCACTTGCAAGCATGCATCAAAAAGAGCAATGAAGGAGCCGAAGATAAAGGACATACCGATAATGACGAACATACCTCAATATCGGCAGCAGCGAAAGCAGGATCGTTGATCGTCGGGGGCTACTAGAGTTCCCTGTTTGTCCATGCCCCTAAGCTGCAGATCGAAGGGAGAGAAGGAGGAAGGCTTCCGAAACTTTGTCTCTTCTGTCTATTCTGAAGACACCTCGGGTCTCCTTATAGACGAGGAGCAGATAAGCAAGAGGAATACAAAGAGTCCCGTCTCGAATACGAAAAGTCCCGTCTCTTGGGACTTCGTGTGGACGCTGACCTGGCATCCAGGCCAACAAGCAAGAAAGACTTTGTTGCGATCAGCTATTAAGGGATTCCGAGCCACTGACTTTAGGCCAAAAATGGGGAGCCCAAAAGAATCTACAAGAGAAGTTCACAGGCCTACGTGCTAAGTGAGCAAATCCCTCTGGGTGCATTCGGACACAAGATGGTGGAGGTGGGGGGTGGGGACCTATGAATAGGAAACATGCCCTGAGATAAAGTGCAAAATTGTGGGCTTGGATTAGGACAGTCCAGGGTGTAGGGCACTGCTACATGATGCAGTCCTCCCTGGTTTCTAGCTAGCTTTAGCTGAGCATATATTAGTAGCCCTGGAGATGGTTCAAGGAATGGCTACAGTTTGCACTACCGGAAAGTGTATAGGTCTATGATGTTTTCTAGTACTTAACATTAATGCTGCATGCATGATACTCCATGATGGGCCCACCATCTACAATCCATGCATGAATGATGTTTGGGAGCATAAAGCTTTGATGGATTGCTTTCATTGATTCCATACTTTTGGAGAAGGAGAATCAGATAGCAGATTGATGGCAAACTAGTTTCAACTCTCTCTCTACAATGATTAAATGGACATCGTCTTCCAAGTTCTCTGCTGAGAGTTTGCTTTTCTCAGCATGGGCAGATGCTGCAGGGTCTCTAGTTTGCAGTGTAACTTTGTCCTTGTGCCCCTTCTGCTTGTCAAAAAGATAAATCATTGGAGATGGCAAAAACTAATTAATAAGAATCAAGATTGCATGTGGTGTTGTACGTTTAATTTATTAATGCTAACAGCTTCCAAACACAATATTGTTAGCGAACTTTTACATTCAAGCTGGACTCTAATTTGATTTTGATCCGACACTGGTATAATTTGGAGGAAAGAAAGCATAAATTAGAATGAGAATGATGCCGTTCATGATGTTTTAACTCCTAAGTTCTATGTTAAAAATGAACTGCAAAGTATATGCATGTCACTGTGCCATATATAGAGTGGAACTCACAAGCATGCGAACAAAACATGGTACACAGATTCCCCATCACTAGGTGAGGAGTCAGCACCACGTGTGGGGGGGTGCCACCATGCCGGAAAAAGTGGGGAACAGGGACCAAGATTGTAGTGGCGACCAGAAAGAGGAGGATGAGGTCCCAAAGTGAGACCGAGAATAGAAGCATGGTGGGGGAATGGCGGAAGGAGAGGTGGAAAATTGATATATAGTGTGATAAAAGACTAGCCATGCTTGGGTTCCTGAACTGCTATGGGGTACTGTTGCAAGCACGGGACTACTACTATAAGCTTGGTATATATGGTACCAATATTGGATTCAAATCGGTCAACTACCACAAACTACGTGCTAGAGAAGTTTTTGTGAGAAAAAGATGGCAAGCACTAGATGTGTAATGTGTGAGGTTAATCGGGTATTGATGAACCATCCAATATTTATCAACTTTCCCTCCTCAGGATCGTTTCAAGAATACCTAGTAATTAAGTCATCTCGATCGCAATAAAAAAGATTGCCAGCCAACCTCTAAGAACTCCATTCAGACTGGAGGAGTATAAATTAAGATATCGGCCAATCGAAAAGTTAATTTGGGATCAACATTTCATGCGAGGAGAATGCTAGAATCTTATGGAAAAAGTGATGCTTCTCAATTGTTGATTATTCACAAGATTTTATATTTTCTTTTTTACTGAACTGATCTTTGTTTTAAATATTTTTAAGTATAATAAAATTTACAAGGATTTCTTTTACCCTTATTATTTGCATCCAAAAAGCAATATCTACAAGGAAAAGAAAAGTTGTAGCTTCGAAAAAAGACCGTCAATCAAATATTTGGCTCTACAATAAAGATGGTAGGTAAAGAAAATAAAAGTTAGTTTTTTTTTTACTTAACAAACTTAAAAATTAGAAGAAGAAAAATTTACATCGTGCACGGTGCAGGATATGCATGCAGACCGTATATACGATGCACGAAAGAATAAAATTATCTTTATCATGCGTGAGGTACACGATCAATCATTGTGCATGGTGTAAAAAGTCCTTTCCAAAGAAGAAGGGGTTATGCGGTGGCTATTGGAGTAAAGCGCAATAAAGAATGACCTAGACAAATGCTTGAAGTCCCATGTAACTCTAATCACAGCGAAATTTGACAGCAAAGGATAATGCCAAATGTGAAGCAAGCCATAGTTTCACCACGTAAATTCTACGTGAATATTATTGGGAAGATCCACTTCGAGCTAAACTGGATGTTGACATCTGTCACATCTGAGGACTTGAGCAAAAAGTAGGAAAAGAGTATCAATAAATTCTTCTTGCTGTGGAAAACGAAAGCTGGCGACAGGTATTAAAGCAAAAGATGAGCATCAACAACACGATGCAGGCTCCAGGAAAACGATGAATCAAGCTATTGGAATCAAGCTACCAGCCAAAACTCTTTGGCCCAAGCCATTAGAATCCGGCCACCAGCCGAAATTGTTAAGTCTACATCATCTACAATGCTTCCCTTTCTAATTGCTAGCCCGCATCATGAGAAAAATCTTAGCTCTAGTAACATGGCAATCAACTTTGAAAACATATGCTACAGTTGCTAAACGAGACATTAGCTAGAAATAAACGGACAGCTTAAAGTATTGCATGTTAGATTGCCCATTCCATTTAATTATATGTAATTTGAGTTTTCCATTTTATATAATGTTTAATCTCTGGTGAATAACTTAGGTAGTGTTTGATAGCCTAAAAGCTATCCCTAGATAAATGTACGGGATAGCATTTATCCAGGGAATAGCTGAGGGAATAAGTATTTTTTTAAAATTACAAGTTTGCCATCAAGGGATAACATTAGTTGTTCCTGGGTTCCCTAAGGAATAAGTTCAAGGGATAACCCATGGTTAACCATGGGTTATCCCCTCTAGTTAAATTTTTTCAGACCTATCCATTCTAGCTATAGCATTTGGGAATAAGGAGGATATCCAGGGGATATCCTTTCTTATCCCCCATATCAAACACTACCTTAGAGTGTATATAGTTTTTATTTTTATGTTTACGTAAAACATCCGATTTGGAACCTCTACCTCCAGCACGTGCATGTGGTGGGTCAACTTAAGTTGCCCGTAGATAGATAAATTGGATGACATGGAAAATTTTTCATGGATGGATTCTGTTCTTCTCTTTCGATCCTTATCCATTTGGTGCTAGACGAAATACTAATAGGACTCAAATATGTTAACACATGGCCCATATTTAAGGACCTCAGGGTGAAATCGTGGGACTTCCAATGCCATAGAACTTGATGATAATTTGGTAGATGAGATCTCACCTATCAACACTAAACTCAATGGTCAATTTCCACATTAATTTCTAACGTGGATTTCGTGAATCCATTGACCCACATGTCTCCATCTCCCCTCCTGGTTAATTGGAGGATACGCAACTCAAGGCCGACCCAACCAACCTCAAGGTAAAGATGGAAACAATTTTGTGCATCGCCCTAGGTGCATGAACATATGCATCAAGTGTGGCTATTGGCAGCATGCCTTGCGGATGCACTTGTCATGGTCCAATGGACCGTGACACTCTCTTCATATGTGTATCCGTATGAATGCGTGATCAATGAACACATTTGATGCACATTTTTTGCATCGAAGATGGTGCAGAAAGACTTTCGGTAAAGATTAGCCATCCATTGATGATATGTGTGATGTAGCTGAATTTTATATATTGACCATGGATTGAAAATTTCAAGGTAGGGAAATGGATCACACAAAGTTACAAAAGAGAGTTGTATAAAACCAAATAAAGAAAGGCTAGGAGTTTTGCTCATTAATTTCTTCTGAATTGAAAGCTGATAGACATGTACACGTGTGGGCATAGGCCACCTTTAGGTAGTGCAAGCCACAAACAATCCTCTTGAACGTGGGCCTTTCATTCAATTCATGCAATGGAAAAAATTTACAGGGGGCTGAATGCGGCTCAAACCTGTCTCTGTGTTTGTACACAACTGTATTTATAAATTTCTCCTGAAAATTTAAAGTATGGCTAGTCAAACCAAATCGGTGACTTTCTTTTACACTCTTCACACAACCCAACTTTTCATCAGGACTGGTACTTTTCTTCTTGGTGAGAGAGCTTTGAAAGTTTGATAAGTTGAAGGCAATTATGATATATATATTATCTGCTGGCCATCACACAAATAAATGGACCATATAACTTTACTACATATTAGGTTCCAGGTGCTGCCACACACATTCTTGATAACAAATTATGTATTCTTGATTAACAGTTCCATCTTCTTGTTGTCTGGTTTGGGCCATGAAAGCATACTAAATCCTCAAGGTCAATTTTAGGCCATCAAACCTTACTTAAAGTATATATGGGTAATGCCATCTTATTGCTCTTTTACATCAACCAGGTAACTTGATCAACTCCAAAGAATAAAATTTTGCATGAGATCCACCACACGTGAACATGACAAATTTATCACATTAATTCTCAGAGGAAGTCGGCCAGGCTAGTCCCATTGCTCTCAATGGCTGCCAAACAGGCGATGGCATGGCTTATCTACGTGGCACAAAATGATAGCAACCAGCAAACAGAGCCAAACTAAGATGGCAGGGACTCCCTCGCGCCATGTGACGTTCCAACATTGCAATAAATATCTCTGAGCTAAGATTCGGCCCCATTAGTATTTTCTTTTTCATACTGTACCACATTCTTATCCTTTTGAGTCACAAACTCGAGAACATATGTCGTCAACTTCTGAAAATTTCAATACATAGGAACATATCTGCTATAAAGATCATGCATTTTAGTCACCTATCAGTATAATAGTCAGGAATTAACACAGCACAGAGCATTGATGATAACGATCCAGGCTCTGAAGCCTTTCAGCTAGCCACCAACATCCAAGTAGGCCCCGAGCGGACTCACCCGTTGCTAGATGAACAACCTTCAGCATTTTTAACAGAGAATTAGCCAATGACATGGTTCCAACTTTGGCCAAGGAGTTACAAACTTGTGGTAATCTTTGATACCAGCAAGGAAAAATGGAGCCGTGCTCAACAAGTACCACAAAAGGACATAAACGTCAATTTGGAGCTAGCTTCCCTTTAACATCATCAGCACCACCAAGAGGAGCAAGCCAAAGCCAATCCGAAGCAAAGCGAGACGGTGGGAAAGATCACCCAGTAGAGATCAAAGAAAACAGAAGAGAATAAGAGTGAGAGAAAAAAAAGGAGAGCTCTGAATGCTTGCATCCACCAGACCTGCTTCAAGGAAAGCAGTGAGCTGTCATGGTGATGATGTTGAGTCTGGTGTGTTACTCTTGTGGAGCTCTTCTCATGGGACACCTGGAGTGTGGTAAGGTTCTCGCCTTTTTTCTTTTTTTTTTTTTGGTTGTTCTCTCTGTTATTTTGCCTATTCCCCCTTCCCCCTCCCCCTCCTTTTTTTTGTCGTTCTTCTTAGACTACAATGCCTCTACCTAAAATGGTTCAGTTTGGTGGAAATTGGGTCTCCTTTGATTCTTCTCGAGGTAGATTTAAACTCTTAGTTTTGATTTTTCCCCGTATTGGAATTGGACTGGTTGCTTCTTTTGATATAAAGTTTTGAGATTTTACTAAAAAAAAATATTTTTCAAAAGACCTATGTATCTGTTCTCAGTCTCCTTCGATAGGTCGGCATTGTCTTGGATTTAGTTTCCTTTTGTGGTTATTCATGGAAAAAATCGTTTCCCTCCTTTTTATGAGAAAAAGACCGTCTTTTTGTTCAATATCTACCTCTTCTTCCGTTGTATTTTGTTTGAAGTTTTTTTTTGGCTTATTATCATCATTTCTATTGTACCTAATTTATCTTGAAGCTGCTTCTCTCGTCTGGTGTTTTGCTCTGGGAAAAATTTACCACTTTTTCCAGTATTTGTTATTCTTCCTTCGCGAGGACCTTTTCTACCCTATATAATTTGGTTGCATTTAATGGATTTCTACTGCATGCTTGTATGAATTTCTTTTCTTTTTTTTCAAAAAAAAAAAATTTACTTTTCCATGGATTCCTACCGTTCATATGGTTTAAATTATTTCCAAGCTTGCGGTGTTCTTGGAACTCATCATTTATACACACAAGATGCAAATTTTCTTTTCTTTTCTTTTCTTTACTGAAATGTCGGCTTTGCATTTATTGATTTGAAGTTGGTCTCCTGTGCTGTCACTGCCATTCTTAAATCTTTTGGCTTTTATTTGATCATTATGTATGTAAGTTCTAACGTGGATTTCCTCAACTTGAAAAGATTCCTTTTAACCAGTTGTTCATGTGGTCTCCCTACACCCCCTTCTCCATTGCTGGAAAAGATGCTCACTGTCTGTGGTTTCAATGCATCTCCTCCTCTCACTTCGAGATGCTGTCTTTGCTTTTGTAGGTGATGTGATCGTCCAAGTCGGGCTCAGATTGGAGGAATGTGGATTCTGGGATTTGTGACTTGAGGCTTATAGCACCAGATCTTCAAGACCACAGGAAAAAGAGAAAAAAAAAAATTGGTTGGATAACATCATGTACAGCTGAGCAGAGAGGGAGCTATTAACAAATTGGCATCAGGGCGGTGGTGTCAGCTTAGTGCTTGTTGGTGTCCATGCTCTTCCTAATTGTTTACTAATCTAGAGGTCCCTTTGCTCCTGTTTCCTTTGCTTGATCCACTGGCCCCCGGACTCCGTGGGCACTGCCACGGGTAGGGGAAACACTGAACTCTCTCTGTTAGACCGCATCTTCGGGCCTCTTGCTCGTTTCAGCAGAAGGAAATCTGTGATGCCACTTAGATCTTAGACCCAACTGTTCTTTCTTTTAGGACAAATTTATTTGCTTACCTCTCACCTCGTTGCCTTTCAAGCTCGGCTCGTGGAATTATTCGATCTTTTTCCTGATACAAAAAGTTCACCTCTCCCACCTCCCCCACACGTTGGTCTTCTTTATTTCAGTTACCATGGATTGCCAGGTATGTAGGGTAGTTGCATAGCTGTGCTTATGATGAGCTAGGGAGGGAGAGCTGAGGTGCGAGGTTTCTGGGGTGACCTTCTTGGTTTTGACACAATGAAGTATATGAAGCTTGGATCAAAGCCTGATGCTTTTCGGACCGAAGAGAACAACAATATCAAGTGAGTTCTTAGAAAGCTCTTTATTCATTTTTTTTTTCAGAATGAAAGTGGCTGTTTTTAAGATTTGTTTGGCTTTCATATCATTCTTCTGTCAATATTTTCTTTTCCTTTCATTCATCCCAATCCAGTCACCCGCGCCCTCATCCCATCCCCCCCAAAATATGGGAAAAAAATCCAATATGGAAACTGTGTAGCATCAGTTTCTAGGTTGTCTTTTAGCAGATGCATCTGATTATAGGATTGTAACTTATCGGCTCCATCCACTGTGCTTGGTGTTAGCAGTAAGCTTTTGGAGGATCACTAATCAGATATTCAACAAGATATCTAAGATTTTAGCACAAATATTGTTATTACTGTTGGTGGAGGCTGGTGATGCTGGTGGCATTGGCAAGTCCAAAAACAGTGGGTTTATGATATTGTTCTCCTAAAGCGTCTTGGTCCCCCCTCCTACCTTTTCTATACTACATTAGTATTAGTTATTGGTAGACTTTCCAGGATCTGCTTTTCTTCATTTTCTTAATTTTAAGGCCCAACTGGTGCAGCATGACCATGAGGCTTTTGTGGGTCCCTGTTATACTTTTCACACGTGATTTGCCAACTTGCTCATCAAGATATCAGTACCTGCTTGGTCGATATTCTTATTTTTCCAAACAAAAAATTGGTTTTATTTCTCAAAAAAGAAAAGAAAAGAAGGTTTGTCTCCTTGCTAATCTCTCTTAGCATGCAACTGTTAAACTGTGTTAAGCATGTTCCTTTTCCACATGCTACTGATGGTTTCAAGTTTGTACGACCTTTTAAGAATGAAATGGCCTGTTGAATATTTTCATGGTTCTGCATGGAGCTATCCTGCTCTAATGAGAGAAAGTTGCCTTCTTTTTCCATTAGCATTCCTACCATCAGCTGTTTGCCGATTGTGGAGATGTTTTGATGCTTTGCAACACGAGAAATTAATTGCACTAGTATTGTGTTTTAACTTTCTGGACATAATCAGAAAAACCCAAATAATTTGGAGGCAAGGGTTAAGAGTATAATTGAGCCAAATCATGCTTCTGGTACTGTTTGTGAGAATTTCTTTCCATCTCTTTGGTATATTATGGTGCATTTATTTCATTATATTTGATATTTGAGCAGAACTCTGATTCCTGACCTACAATTAAATTGATTGTGTTCAAACTGGTTTCTAAGAAGAGGAGGCGTTATTCATTCTGTAAAGTATAGCATGCTTGCTCATGTTATTACAACCGTGAATGAGAAGTTGCCATATTGGCTAAAAACATAAAACAAAATATACATTTGGAAAAGGAAAAAAAAAAAAAAAAGGGAGAGAACCTTACCGTGGGCCATGTGTATCTGAGTGTTGATTCAAAAGCATTTCGTAGTAAATTAAGAAAAAAAGGTTGAAAGAGTCATTTTTCATAGATGTGAAAATTATATGAGCATTGAAGTTATAGTTCCTCTTTGAGGGCTTGGTATGAGAGTTAAATGATGATAACTCTTGAGAAATATGTAAGATTAAAGATCAACTATTTTAAAATATAGTAAGGTGTGTGGTGATTTTGTTTGAATTTTCTGGGGAGGATTGAAGAGCAAGAGATTTTCAAAGGAAAATAACTTCGATTTGGGACAAACGCATTGCTCTCACTATTGATCACATTCTCCAAATGGTGATTTTTTAAAAACTTCTTATTTTTTTCATCCAATTAAATTCTTAGTTTTCTCCTTTTTCATGCTCAGGATTTCAGTAAAACAATAAATATAACTCAGAAGAATGAAAAAGTTAAATAGAAGTAACTTAGGCCCCATGAAATATCTTTTATGAAAACCTTTTTAATTACTTAATTTCGAGTTGAAAAATGTGGGAGGTGCTAGAGAAATTAATCAAACAACCCATTATACAGTATATACCCATTTAGTACGCTCTCCAGTGGTAATTATTTCATTCTTTCTGCAGTGTTTAAATGAATTCTATTTGCAGTACTCTGCAGTGCAGCCTCTTACTTGTATGTTATTAGATCTTTGAAGCATCAGGGTTAGGGCACTAATGAGATAAAGCATTACCTGAAAGACTTATTTTTCGAATTTTATGGTGTTAAAGCTTATGACCTTTGCTCTAGGACTTACTGAAATATTTGATGATGTATTGTGGAAGACTATTCATTCATTCATGTGCTCTCTTGTTAGATTGGATCATTTCATGTCCTTTGTTCCTGTGCCCTCATCTTTTTTTATGGATCGCCATTGGCATTTTTATGCCTACTTCTTGGTGATTGCACTCATCACCATTATACCACCGAATTAAATTAGGCTGTACAGGCCAAGTCAAAGAATTATGATGTCCATCCTATCCAGAAACACCTATTCATGCTTATACAATTTAGGGACCTACATCCATTAACCATGGTCGTCACAAAATCACCTCTTAATCTCTGTTTCGAGGTGTTGGGCCTTATTTATAACCTTTCAGCTCTGATTTTGTGATGTTTTCACTAACACTGGAATCAAGATTGTCAAAGTTGCTTTCTGCTTTTCGGTTGAAACTGGTTGCTGCATTAAAAGTAATCTTTCTCTGATATATACATGCATTGGTTTAAGCTATTAGCTTCTACTTGGCCCATTTTATAGTTCAATTTTGCCCTGTTTGGCATTTCTAGTACTTCAAGTGCTTTGCCCCTTATGTTTTGCTACTTGGACTTTGTCCACTAATCTATGCTTCATCATACAGTGATCCTTATTGCTGTAGCTGGAAGGTATAATCAATGCTGGACTGTACTTAGACCTTTGTTGCCCACCTTTTTCACATTTTTGGAGAGTTTGAATATCCTTTAGTTTATTGACATTTCCTTTTTCTTTTCTCAAGGACCTTCTTTGAGCTGTGGTGCTTCATAATTATGCATCTTTTGTGATATTTCTTCATTGATTCTTTAGAAGTATTTTTTTGCTGATTTCCTGCTTTGTTTTTCACACCTGTCTTTATCAAATCTTGCATCTCATTGTTGCATTTATGAGATCCACAAAATTTGCACATGTTCAGCTCATTGTCATCCCAACTTTGTTTAACCTCCTTCGTTTCTTCTTCTTCTTCTTCTTTTGCAACAATCTCCTTTGTTCTTGAAGTTGATACGACAAGTCCTGTTTTTCCATTCTCTAATCTTCTGCGTACATTATGTTACTTTCCTTTCCCAAGCATGCCGCCTCTTACATGCCAACTGCAGTAAATTTCCATTGCTTTTTGAGCAGCTGAATTATCCCTTGGTTCTGGTCATCTTTACTGATGCTCTCTGTCTCCATTTGATGCCTGCTAGTGAATGCTTCAAGGTTTTGTTTTGTCCTATGTTACCTATGTAAGGTTGTTTAGAAGGTACTCACATCATTCACACAACTCATCTTTGAACTCAGGAATTGTCATTTGTTTTCTTGTTATATTTGCATTATGTAATGCTTATACATGGTTTAAAAAGCTGGTCTTGGTTTTGGTTTGACTAAGTGATCAAATAAAATTTTCTTTTAGTAGTACAGCTTTTCACAACATGAATGAGATGAATGCACAGAGCTTCCTTTCTCGTGCTTTTTCTTGTACTATGCTCTTTGCTTTTCTTCCTCTTTTCTATTTTCTCCTTCAATTTTCCTGTCAGCCTTCCCTACATGGCCATACATGACCATCTATCTAAAATAGCAGAGTCTGTTGGATGGTGTGTGTTTGCTTTTTGAATACCGCTACCATCTTCACCAATTATTGACAGTGGACTTTCATGATGTCAGCATGGCAGGATGCTACAATATTCTTTTCTAGACAATAAAGGACTTCATTTCATTATGGGTCTGATGCATAAATGATACTGTCTTCCTATGAACATGTATTAGGTTCTCGTTGGAGTTTAGCTTTTCCCTAGCTTAGTTGAGTATCTAAAGTTTCTTTCTACGTCTAGCCTAATATATTTGTCATAGAACTTGTAAGAATGGTCAAAACTAGGTCCATTTTGTTGATAAGATCCAGTTTTGTTCCATGCCCGTGGTTCTCTTATAGTGGCCCAAGCCTACTTACAGATCCAATTAATCTATTAATGGGCCAAATTCATGTAGCCTCAAAAACTTAAGCACAAGTTAATTGATAGTAGGTGAACTTGAGTTGTAAGCTCTTCAAGCTTTTCTATCTCATCTAATGTGATACTATTTTAAGATATTACAATCTTCTCTCCTTATCAAGCGCCATCTTTATCGCATACTATAAGCTAGCCAAAATTTATCAAAGCGAGGTCGTTGGTGCTATAAAGATAGCTTTATGCCATGGCGGGACTTTTTTACCTACCAACTTTTACACACTCGAGCTAGCTTTGATACCATTTGTAACACTCCAAACCCACCTACTGGTCTAATTAACCTATTAATGGGCCGGATCCACGTGGTCTTAAAAACTCAAATGCAATTTAATTGGTAACAGGTGAGCTTGAGTTATAAGCTCTTCAAACTTTTCTTTTTCATCCGATGTGTGACTAGTTTAGGGTGTTACATCTCTTCTTGACATGTTTAAGCCTACTTGTCATTGTTCCCCATAAGCCATTAAACATCCGTTGAATTTGTTTTGAGTATATCAGAATCTAATTCATTTTTCTGAAGAATGATCTTGAAATAATTTTAACTTTTCAGGTTTGTGGCAACTGAGTTGGCTACTGACATCATTGTTAATGTGGGGGATGTGAAGTTTTATCTACACAAGGTAATAACCCTGCTCTTATTTTGACATCTCTCTACTTGTTGAATTCTGGATGAAGTCTGCATACTTGATTTAAAATCTGTCTCATGCCAAGAAAAATGCCTGTGCTGGCCTTCCACGAACGTCATGGGCTTCCTCCTCACATCTGAAACTCTTTGGATACTTGAGGTTGTGGAAGGAAAATATTTTCTTTAGTAGATTAACCTCATTATTATTTGCATTATTGAAACTGATTAAAAGAGACGCTGTAATTGCTTTTGCTCAGCTATGGCCGTATGCAGGTAATCTTCAAAAAGAATCCCCAGTTTCGCCATGTTATAATTCCCCTAATTGTATCAGGGTAGTTATTGTATCACTTCTTTAAATTTGAATCTAGGATCTAATGGTTTTGCCAAAAATAGTTGAAACACCAAGCATCTTCTTGACACTGACCATTATTTTTAAAATAACGAAATCAATAAAACTCTTATAATGCCTATGCATCACTAACATGTATTTAGTCTGCCTCGTTGTTTTGAGTTGAAAACCCATAACCATAATTATCTAGGCTTAGCTTTTAAATCCTCATTCAACAATCATTCCTATTGGATGCTACCTGCAACATTACAGCAAATCTTTTCCAAATCCTTTCTTCCAACTTCCATCGATGTCTGCAAAGTCTTCTAAGTGGTAGATTCCAGCATTTCTTTTTATAGATTTTTCTGAGATCTTCATTGCGCATGCTTAAGTTATTTGTCACTGTCCTCAACCAGCGTAACTGTTGCATCCATTTAAACAATCTTTCTTCTGGTTTGGCATTCCTTTTCCTACCTTACTTTTATCTAAACATTCAATTTTTTGCTTTGTTCACCTTATTTTTGGACCCTTTGCCCTCCAATCCTGCTCCTGTAATGTTGTGAGCCCTATTGCCAAATTAATAAAATTTCCCTTAAGGTGCCTAGGCATGCACTGCTCATATTGTGCTTTCGAAGAGTATCTCCAATTTATTTATTTAGTTCTCATTTTACATTATTATTTCGATTGAAATTGTTCCTCACATCTTTTTTCCCTACTAATTTTATGCTTTTATCATTTGAGTTTGTCCTTGATAATTCAAATTTCACATTTAAGCTTCTCCTCTTCCCATTTCTTAACATAATATCATCCACAAACAGCACACAAGGACATCTTGAAACTTAGCATTACTTGCCTCTATGACTAGTGCAAGGATATGTAAGTTTAGTGCTGATCCTTAGTGTAAAATCTGTGGCGACTGGTAGTTTGGTCTTTCACTATAACTCTTGACATTTCCCACTGCCCAGGCCCATATGTGCGCTCAATTATTTTGCGCTTTCATCAGGTTGATAAAAACCATTTAATCAGGAATTTTTTTATTTTAACTTTATGCATATATGATTCTCATTTGACTTATGTGTGGTTCATCTGGGTGATGTTTGACAATAATGCGGCTTCTATTTTGATGTAGAAGATACTTTATATGTACTTCACATTATTTTTTCTTTTCTATGACAAACAAAATAAATAGAACTCTCAGAATATCCTTGCATCCTCAGTTCCAAACATACCCTGGACTGGTATGCTTACTCCAATGATAATCTTCTACTTGTTACCCTTGATTTAAAATTGTCCTGTTCTGATTTAGAAGGTTTTGGCTTATCAATCTGGTAAAGTCCTTGGCAGTTGGACCAAGAAGCCAACTATCAAACCTAACCTTCATCATATTATTTACTTATTTGGGGCTGAGTTAGCATATTATGCAGCTTATTGCTGATGGGCCATTTTATTAGGAGAAAATATTGTATTCTGATCTTATTCCTATGTGAATCCTATTCATCCTCTTAAAAATAAAATCTAGACTCTGAAAGCTAAAAGGATTTTGCCTTCTCTGTTTAACTTCTCCCTGCTGATACTCACATTTATTGTGCTTGTTGATATGCAGTTTCCACTCCTGTCCAAGAGTCCTCGCTTGCAAAAGTTAGTGGCAGCTACCAATGAGGAAAATAACAACGAGATCGATCTTCCTGACATACCGGGCGGCCCTGCAGCCTTTGAAATATGTGCCAAATTTTGTTATGGCATGATCGTCACCCTCAATGCTTACAATGTAGTTGCAGCTCGCTGTGCAGCAGAGTATCTTGAAATGCACGAAAACATTGAAAAAGGGAATCTCATCTACAAAATTGAAGTCTTCTTAAATTCTAGCATTTTCCGCAGCTGGAAAGACTCGATCATAGTTCTTCAGACCACAAAATCACTGCTACCTTTGTCTGAGGACTTGAAGGTCATCAGCCACTGCATTGACTCAGTTGCTTCGAAGGCCTCCATAGATCCTTCCGAGGTTGAATGGTCTTACACCTACAACAGAAAGAAACTTCCATCTGAAAATGGTCTTGATCCACATTGGAATGGTGTCAGGAAGCAACAGACCGTGCCAAAGGACTGGTGGGTTGAGGATCTCTGTGAGCTGGAAATGGATTTCTACAAGCGGGTTATTATTGCCATCAAGAATAAGGGGCGAATGTCCAGCAAAGTTGTTGGAGAAGCTTTAAAAGCTTATGCATATAGAAGGATTTCAGGTTTCAGCAAAGGTACCGTGGCCCATGGAAGTGATGTTGTCAAAAGCCAGACAATTCTAGAGACAATTGTGTGGCTCTTGCCAACAGAGGTAGGATCAGTCTCATGCAGCTTCCTGCTCAAGCTACTGAGAGCTGCATGCTTGCTGGACTGTGGAGAAATGAGCAAGAAAGATTTGATTAAGCGAATAGGCTGCCAGTTGGAAGAAGCTTTGTGTCCGATCTTTTAATTCCTGCTACTGCTGGGGAATCCACTATATATGACATCGACATGGTTTTAAGCATACTGGAGGAGTATATCATGCAAGACAACAGCACTGCTCAAACCAGCCCACAGGCCACTGAGGAACTTGTGGAGGTTAGGAGTCCGACCTTTGTTTCCAGTAGTTCAAAGCTCGCTGTCGCAAAGCTAGTTGATGGGTACCTTGCTGAAATCGCAAAAGACCCTAATGTGACTCTTTCAAAGTTTGTTGAACTTGCTGAAATTGTATCAGTTGCTTCTAGGCCAGCGCATGATGGACTTTATCGTGCTATTGACATCTATTTGAAGGTAAAACCTCAAAGTCCCAGCTGCTCTTTGTCATTGTATAGGTTTCCAGGATTGCATAGGAAAAATCATGCTCATCTTACATTGAAATTGCTCACAACATGCAAGAAGATTTTACCATGAATAGGGAAATTGATTTTCTTATCTTTCATTACCATAACCACATACCTGTGATTAGCTCTATGCATCCTTCCTGGCCACCCGTTCCTGATTAAAGGATATTCCGGTAGAACTGTAATCCTCTTTTCAACCCTCTTCTTAACCCACCCTTTTTTAATTGGAGCATCCTTAAAATCTTGTTGGCATGTTTGTGTTCATAATGTTTCCTTTTATGCAACTCATGTACATCCTCATGTAATCCTCGTAGTGTTTTTCAGTCTTCCTACATGTCACCTCTGCATTTTTTTTAAAAAAACTACTGTGTTCATTTGTGCAATTGGGTCCTCTTTATTGCCCTATTTCTTCAACCCAACATCACTGGGCATATTGACTTATAATATAAATGACATTAGGAATTCTGGGGCCTCTTCTTTAAGTTTTTGGTCCACTATCACATTTCAGATACTGCAAATTTTAAGAACCTCATTTTCTGAAGTTTTTACTCCATTATATCAGTTCTTTGTCCTGACTAGCCTCTGGACATTTTTGTGCATTCTTTAAATGTTTTTTTTTTTTTTTTCCATTGACACTGGAGCAGGAGCACTCAAGTCTAACAAAGAGCGAGAAGAAGAAAATATGTGGTCTAATGGACTGCAAGAAGCTGTCTGTGGATGCATGCATGCATGCTGTGCAGAATGAACGCCTTCCTCTCCGCGTGGTGGTTCAAGTTCTCTTCTTTGAACAGTTGAGGGCCTCTGCTGCTACTACTGCTGGCAATGGGGCTGACATCCCAGGAAGTACCCGATTGCTACTACCTCAGGAGAATGGTGCTTCGTATGCAAGCTCAAGATCAGCTGCCACCACCAATACTGAGGATGATTGGGATGGTGCAGTTGGAGATGTCAATTCTCTAAAGTCTCTGAGTTTGGTTGGTAGAGGTGGAGGGAGTGAAAGGAGCGGTGGCGGCAACGGTGTCAACAAGAACAGTGATGAGAAGGGCAGTGGCAAAATAAAGGGAATGCTGATGCCCAAGAAGATGCTGAGCAAGCTCTGGTCAAGCAAAGGGCAGGTTGGGGAGAACAGCAGTTCTGACACGTCAGAGAGCCCGGGTTCTGTTAACCTGGAGGAGACTAAATCTACGCCTTCAAGGAACATGAGGCGATCAGTATCATAATGGGAAGACTATGGGCATTTGTACTTCTGATCTATTGTTTCCTCTGACATTAGAAATGATTTTAGAACAGGAACAACTCGCACAAGAAGCCAGTGAACTGAGTTCATAAAGGTTATTTTTCTGGCTGGGTTCAAGGTCCTGGTCGCTGATAGCATGCTACATAGTATTCTTAGTTGTGGGATTTGTGTATGATGACCCAGTTTTGTTTGCCTGTACCATAAAGAAAGAATAGCTATGCTTTGTTTCAGTAAAGTCTATATGAGATGAGTTTGATGAGAGTTTGTGGTCATTTAGCTGATCTCTCTCTCTCTCTCTCTCTCTCTGAGCATCATGGGGGACATAAACTTCTTGGTTTGCGTGGTGGAATCCTACAAAGCTTGCGGTTCTTAGTAGGCATCCAAGGTTTGGTCTCTTCTGATGTGGATGGTTGGCTCTGAAATAGTTTGACAGTTGTTCCTTGGTTGCAGATGTCTTGCAAAAAGGCCATAGACCTCAGAAATTTGTCGGTGCAAGTTTGAATTTCAGCATGTTGCACTCAAAGTTCTATTAGATATATTTTTTTAAGAGAAACGGGTGTAGGTAATGTTGAATGTGCTTGAAAAGAAGTTTTTGAGAGGTATGAGACGGGTTTCTATTCATCTTTCCCTTTGTTTTATCAGTGATCTTTCTTTTACAAGCCTGACGCTACTGAAGGACTAGTCTAAGAACGTAAGCCAGGAGTCATCTCGTTTGGTTGAGTCCAGTTTAATCATTCTTAGAACAACCCTTGTTGGACCAACAAGTTAATGTTGAGATGCAAAGATGTGCATAGCCCGTTATACTCGTACGGGTTTACTTTCTTATACATCCAGGCTGTCTTTTTTATTTTGATTTAACGTTGGTTATTGTCTTAATTCATGCAGGAATAGGGTTTACTTTTTTATACATCCAGGCCGCCCTTTTTGTTTTGATCGAATGGCTGATTATTGTTCCAATTCATACAGGAATAGGGTTTACTTTCTTATACATCCAGGCCGTCCTTTTTGTTTTAATCCAACGGCTAGTTATTGTCCAATTTATGCAGAAATAGGATTTTGGTCTATAAAAAAAAGGCTGTGAGCATGGGTTGGGGGTACGCTTCGGAGATGATCCTGTTGGTGAGGTTTTTGGAGTTCTTGTGATGGGTTTTTGGAGTTCTTGTGATGGGTTCTGAGGCTTTTGAGAGGTAAGTTCTTATCATTTTCTCTTGTAATTTTATGCCGTGAATTAATAAATAAAAGAATCATCGAGAAGGTCTAACCCGTGGACGTAGGCCAAGGATAAAAGGCTGAACCACGTTACATCTGGTGTGTTAATCTTTTTTTATTTGCTGCTTGATTATCTCTCTTGTGATATTATTTGTTTGTTCAATTACTTTTCTCTACAAAACGACCTGAATTATTGCTGCGTTTGTGTAGGTGTGCCCGGTTATTATTCGGTCGGTTCCTTCAACCTGGTATCATAGCAAGGTTGATCTTTTGAGAGATTATTTTTAAAACAATGATGGGCAAGGTAATGACAACTAAATATGAAGTACTAAGGTTTGATGGATCAAACTTTGCACTTTGAAAGATGAAGATGCAGGCGGTATTGATAAAAGATGGTTGTGAAATTGCTTTGCAAGGAAAAGAAAATAAACCGCAAGAGATGTTAGATGAGCAATATATGGAGAATGATAAACTGGCTGTGGCAAACTTCTATCTGGCATTAGATGATTCTGTATTATTTAATATTGAGACAGAGACTACTGCAAAAGGGATTTGGCAAAAGTTGAAGAATCTCTATGAAGGAAAGTCTTTAGTGAATAAAATTTATTTGAGACGATAATTATATAATTTGAAGATGAAGGATGGAGCATTAGTTCAAGAGCACTTGGGAGTATTCAATTCCATTGTGAGCAAGCTTACAGCCCTAAATGTGAAAATTGAAGATGAAGAGAAGGCCAACATTTTACATTATTCTATGCTAGAATCTTGGGATAATCTCATTATGAACTTGAGTCATGTTGAAACCCTCAAGATAGAGTCAGTTGTTGCATCATTGCTAATAGAGGAGATGAGGTGGAGATCTATCCAAGAAAGCTCTTTTGGGGAGGCCATGGTAGCACGAGGAAGACCTTTCGAGAAGGAACATTATAATCGAGGGAAATCGAGATCTAAATCCAAGGGCAAGAAGAAGGTAAAGTATTGAAATTATAGAAAAACAGGGCATGTGAAGAAAGATTGCCAACTAAAGGAGTTGATACGAAAGTTGAATCAGGAACTTTCCAAGGTAATATAGCAGAAGGCAAAACTGATTTATCTATTTCAGAAGATGGGGATGCTATGACACAATTGAAACATCTAAACTTGCACATCATTGGATTTTGGATTCAGGGGCAACTTTTCACATGACTCCTTTTAAGGAGTAGTTTCATACATATAAATCATAGGATGGTGGACTTATTTATTTGGGTAAAAATGCTACTTATCCTGTGGTTGGAATTGGAGATGTTCGGATCTAGATGTTTGATGGTTCAATTTGAATGTTTTCTAATGTGTAGCATGTTCCTGTGTTTCGTAAGAGTCTGCTATCACTTGGAAAGCTTTGCAAGCAAGGTCTCAAGTTTGTCGAGGAGAAAAATCAATTAAAGGTGTGCCAAGGGAGTTTGGTGGTGATGAAGGGAGAGCTTTTGGGTGACCTATATAAATTGATGGGAAAAACTCAGTGGGAGAGGCAGCAATAGCAACTACAAACATTGTGTCTCCTATGATTTGGCATCATCGTTTGGGACATATGAGTGAGCATGGACTACAACTATTATCAAATAGGAAGCTTCTTCTAGGGTACAAGTCAGCGTCACTAGAATTTTATGAAGACTGCATCTATGGCAAGCAAAGAAAGCTTTTTTTCTCTTTATCACTGTAGTGGAGTAAGGACTTTCTTGATTTAATCCATTCAGATACTTTGGAGTCACCTAATAAGTCACTTGGTGGGTATTCCTATTTCGTGTCCGTCATTGATGATTATTCTCGCAAGGCTTGGATATATTCTGAAGCATAAATCTGATGTTTTTAAGACTTTTAAGAAATTCAAGGCTCTAGTGGAATAGAAAAAGGTTTGAAAATCAAGTGCCTACGTTCAGATAATGGAGGAAAATATTGCTCCAAGGAATTTGAGAAGTTTTGCAGCAAGCATAGAATTCGGCGATACCTTACAGTAACTGGTACACCACAACAAAATGGTGTGGCAGAGAGGTTAAATAGAACACTCATGGAGAAGGTCTAAAATATGTTGAGTTTTGCAAAACTTGACAAGAGGTTTTGGGCAGAGGCTGTGAATACGACCTGTTACTTGATTAATCGAGCATCAACAAAACTCTTGGATTTGAAATTCCAGAGGAGTTTAGGAATGGTAAGCCAGTAAATTATTCTCATCTCCGTATTTTTGGATGTGATGCATATGCATGGATCCAAAAAGAAAAGAGAACAAAATTAGATAAAAACTCTTGAAGGTGTATTTTTCTTGGCTATGCTAAAGGAGTAATATCGATTGTGGGACCCTACGACCCACAAGATCATTGTTGTTGGAAGATTATTGAAAAATTATATGCCCCAATCCTTTTGATTTTGATGATTACCAAAAGCATTGAGTACTGTAAAAGATGTGATATGGTTATATACATGTGCAATGAATTTATCTTGAACAATCAATGAGAATGTTAAAGTTTGACATTAATCATTTTGAAAGTAACTTTAAGCTCAATGTTTAAGCTTTCAAAAAGAAATTTTATAATTCATATTAAAATCAATGAGTTTTTTGGAATACTTCTTGAATTAATTCTTAATGTCAATTTTACTGAATTCAAGTCAAAACAATGATTTAAAATGAATCTGGAACGTTTTTAAAGTGAATCAAAAAACTTTCTAATTTTTGATACGTTCCGAAGCCGACTCATGAGTTTCAGAGTCGACTCCCCTCAGAGAACAGAAATGTCTATCTGTCTCGAGCCAACTCCATGACTGTGCGAGTCGACTCCGCTCAGACACCAGAGGTGTGTTTTTCTGAGCACTTCGCGAGTCGACCCCCAACTTTTCATGAGTCGACCCCCGACTTTCAGGAGTCGACACTTTACTTTTGGTGAGTCGACCCCCAAACTTTCTGAGCATTTCTATTTTTAGTATAACAAGCTCGAGCCGACTCGGGAAAAGTATGAGTCGACTCCAGCAAATCTGGGTGAGATTTTTACGGATGCCAACTCAGCTCCAACGGTAAGATTTTTGATTAACGGCTATTTTTCTTTGTGTCTAACGGCTATATTCTTGCAGAATCTATAAATAGAGAAGGCGTTTTTAAATCCAAGAGAAACGAATAAAGAGATATTTATTTCAAAGAAAAAGAAGAGAAAAATCGGAAAAACAGAGCTTTAGTTGAAAAAATCTGTGATTCAAAATAGAGTGAAAGAAAGAGTGTGAAATTAAAGGAAGTTCCTTCTGTGTTCAAGCTCAAATCCAAAGAAGCTTCTGAAGAAAATCCAAGTGCTATTCAAGAGTATCTCAAGAGATTTCCTCCGCTCAAAGAAAAGAGGAAAAGCCCAAATCAACTCCAACTCATCTTCCGTGAAGAATCCAAGCTGAGGCCGGGTTCTACACTTCAAAGGAGTTGAAGAAAAGAAGAAAAGCTCAAAGCCAACCAACTGCAAATCAGGCTTATCTAAACTCTATTCTTACAATTGTTTATCTGCTCATTAAGGAGCCTTGTAACTAAACAAACAATATTTCTATTCTTTGTGTCTAGCTCAATCTGGGGGATTGAACTAGAGGAGGTAGTCTTACCTCAGTTCAAGCTTGGTTAAGCTTGGGTTAAGGGTTTTTGTGCTGGTGAGCCCTTGAAAACCAGCTGGGTTTGTTGTGTGCCCGGGAAAACAACAAGTTTGAGTTGTGAGCTTGTAAAACAACTCTGCTGTAATCTAGGGTAATTATAGTGTGGACCCAAGTGAATCTTGGGAGTGGACGTAGGTGTTGGATACACCGAACCACTATAAAATCCTTAGTGTTTGCCGTGATCTATTGTCTCTATCTCTATCTCTGTTTTATTCACTGCAATTTATCTTTGCTTTGCATTTATCTTCATTCATCTCAAGCTAAATAATTTAAAAGGCTAATTTTTTAAAGAACCCAATTCACCCCCCCCCCCCTCTTGGGTTGTCATCTGGGCCAACAATTGGTATCAGAGCTAGTGCTCATTAGATTTTGATCACACGATCAAGAGCTAAAGTTCCAAATGGCAACACAAGTTGGTTCATTTGCTGAAGGTCATTCTACGAATAGACCTCCACTATTTAATGGCTCAAATTATTCTTATTGGAAAGCTAGAATGAGGATATTCATTCAAGCTTCTGATTATGAGCTATGGGGTGTTATAATTAATGGACCTAGTACACCCACACATGTTATAGATGGCACTATTGTTCCTAAGCCCAAAAGGGACTGGAATGATAATGATAGGAAGATAGCACAGCTTAATGCTAAGGCCATGAATATTTTATATTGCTCCTTAGATGCTAATGAATTCAATAGAATCTCCACATGTAATTCTGCAAAGGAGATTTGGGATAGATTAGAGGTTACCCATGAGGGTACTAACCAAGTAAAAGAATCTAAAATTAATATTCTTGTTCACAAATATGAATTGTTTAGCATGGAACAATCTGAAACCATTGCATGCATGTACACTAGATTTACGGACATTGTAAATGGTTTGAAAAGTCTTGGTAAGACATATACTAACTCTGAACTTGTTCGAAAAATTCTTAGGTCATTACCAAGATCATGGGAAGCAAAAATGACTGCAATCCAAGAAGCTAAGGACCTCAACACTTTACCCTTAGAGGAGCTTCTAGGATCCCTTATGACCCATGAGCTGACTATGAGGCAGCATGTTGAGGAGGACTCAAAGAAAAAGAAAGTTATTTCCCTCAAAGCTGCAAAAGAAGAAGAGAGCAGCAGTGATGATGATGATGATAATGATGAAGAGACTGCTCTCTTGGCAAAGAAATTTAAGAGATTTATGAGGAGAAAGAAACCCTTCCACAAGAAAAAATTTGGAGCTAAGTGGGAAGGAGAAAAGGATAAAAATAAGGACAAGGACAAAGAAAAAGAAAAAGACCCCTTGACTTGCTATGAATGTAATAAACCGGGGCACTTTAGAAATGAATGTCCTAGATTGAAGAAAGCCTACAAAAAGAAAAAGAAGGCTTATATGGCGACATGGAGTGACAGCGAGGAATCTTCTTCCGAAGAAGAAGAGCAAAAGGAAGTCGCAAACGTATGCTTTATGGCGGACGACAATGACGAGGTATATTCCGACAACCCTTGCGATGAATTTGCTTTCGATGAACTTTTTGATGCCTTTAATGAACTTGTTGGGGATTTTAAAATTTTGAAAAAGAAATATAAGTTTTTGAAAAATGAAAACTTAGCCTTCATTCATGAAAAAGAAAATCTTAACAATGAAATTAAGAAACTTAAATCTGAAAATGAAATTTTAATGAATGAAAAGGAATCAATCTCAAATGAAAAAGATAAACTAAAGGATGAGGTTGAAAAACATAAAAACATAGTTGATAAGTTTACATTAAGTTCAATTAAATTAGACATGTTGTTAAATAGTCAAAAAGCTATTTTTGACAAAGCCGGATTAGGATATAACACTTTAAGGAAACAAAAATCACTTAAAAATATTTTTGTAAGTGCTGGCCAAAGTAATTTCACATGCTTTAAATGTAATCAAAAAGGGCATAAATCATATGAATGTAAAAATCTGAAACCTAATAAAAACTTAAATGTTAAAGGGAAGAAAATATGGGTTCCGAAAGGAACAATATTTGTTGGTACTAACCATGAAGGACCCAAGAAAGCTTGGGTACCTAAACATAAAGTCTGATTTCATTGCAGGAATGTCTTATGGCCAAGAGATCAAAGAGAAAGTGGTATCTTGATAGTGGCTGCTCAAGACATATGACGGGTGACAAAGAAGAATTCATCACCCTAGAAGAAAAGAAAGGAGGAGTTGTTACATTTGGCGACAATGGCAAAGGCCAAATCTTGGGGTTTGGTAACATTCAAATAACTCCCTCCACGTTTATTGAGAATGTACTTTATGTTGATGGTTTAAAACACAACTTAATTAGTATAAGTCAATTATGTGATAAAGGTTTTAAAGTATCTTTTGAATCTTCTTTATGCACTGTAACTAATCCCATTGATAATAGCATTTTTTTATTGGAAATAGAAATGGCAATGTATATATGATTGACTTAGACAATTTGTCTACCAATAACCATTGCTTAGTTGCTAATAATGCTAATATGAATGAGACTGGTTGGTTGTGGCATCGAAGATTAGGTCACGCAAGCACACACCTAATTTCAAAACTAATTAGAATGGATTTAGTAAAAGGTTTACCTAAATTAGATTTTGAAAATAACAAAATATGTGATGCATGTCAGTTTGGAAAACAAACAAGAAGTTCTTTCAAATCTAAAAATATTGTTTCAACTTCTAGGCCACTAGAGCTACTTCACATGGACCTTTTTGGACCAACTAGAACCACAAGTCTAGGAGGAAAGAAATATGGTCTTGTGATAGTAGATGATTACTCTAGATTCACTTGGGTAATGTTTTTAGCTCACAAAGATGAGACTTTCTCGATATTCATGAAATTCTTCAAGAAAATAACAAATAAGAAAAACACTACCATAGTGTCTCTAAGAAGTGATCATGGAACTGAATTTGAAAATCACTTATTTGAAAGTTTTTGCAATGAAAATGGTATTAATCATAATTTTTCTGCACCTAGGACCCCATAACAAAATGGAGTAGTTGAAAGGAAAAATAGAACTCTAGAAGACATGGCCCGTACCATGCTATGTGAAAGTAAACTCCCGAAATACTTTTGGGCGGAAGCTATTAACACAGCATGTTACATCCTAAATAGAGCCTTAATAAGACCTATTTTAAAGAAAACACCTTATGAATTATGGCATGATAGAAAACCCAATATAAAATATTTTCATGCATTTGGTTGTAAATGTTTTGTTCACAATAATGGTAAAAATAATTTAGGCAAATTTGATGCTAAATCTGATGAAGGAATATTCTTAGGATACTCAATAACTAGTAAAGCATATAGAGTATTTAACAAGAAAACTTTAGTTGTTGAAGAATCAATTCATGTAGTTTTTGATGAATCTTTAGCTACTCATTCTGAAAAATTTGATGATGATGAAGATACAAACATAATTGAAAAAGATCTTGAAAAATTAAATATTGATGTATCTTTAGATCAAGATCAAGATGCTAAAGATAATAATTCACCTAAGGATGATGATACTAATGCTAATCATAATGATGTAGATCTACCTAGGGATTGGAGATATGCTTATAGTCACCCTGAGGAATTGATTATAGGTGATCCATCTCAAGGAATAAGAACTAGATCATCCATGAGAAACATTAGTAATCATCTTGCATTTGTATCACAAATTGAACCTAAGACTATTGAAGAAGCTGAAAAATATAATAATTGGATGTTAGCAATGCAAGAAGAATTAAATCAATTTACAAGAAATAATGTATGGACCTTAGTTGAAAGACCTAAAAATCATTCTGTTATAGGATCAAAATGGATATATAGAAATAAACTAGATGAAAATGGCATAGTAATTAGAAACAAAGCCAGATTAGTTGCAAAAGGATATAATCAAGAAGAAGGTATTGATTTTGATGAAACCTTTGTACCGGTAGCTAGATTAGAAGCCATTAGGCTATTACTTGCATTTGCATGTCATATGAATTTTAACTTATTTCAAATGGATGTAAAAAGTGCATTTCTAAATGGATTTATAAATGAAGAAGTATATGTAGAACAACCGCCAGGTTTTGAAGATCACGAATTTTTAAATCACGTCTTTAAATTGCACAAAGCACTATATGGTTTGAAACAAGCACCTAGAGCTTGGTATGATAGATTAAGTAAATTCTTAATTAAAAATGATTTTATAAGAGGAAATGTTGATAAAACCTTATTTTTGAAAAGAAAAGGTAAAGATTTATTAGTAGTTCAAATATATGTTGATGATATCATTTTCTGTGCTACTAACAATACTCTATGTCAAGAGTTTGCTAAGTTGATGCAGGGAGAATTTGAAATAAGCATGATGGGAGAACTCAACTTCTTCCTTGAACTCCAAATCAAACAAAGCAAAGAGGGAATCTTCATCAACCAGACAAAATACACAAGAGAAATCCTAAAGAAGTTTGGTATGGAATCAATTAAACCCCTCGGAACACCAATGAGTCCTTCATGCAAGCTGGACAAAGATGAAGAAGGTAAGAAGATTGATCAGAAATTTTATCGAGATATAATCGGATCCCTACTTTACTTAACGGCAAGTAGACCAGACATAATGTTTGCTGTTTGCTTATGTGCTAGATTTTAGTCTGAACCTAAAGAATCACATTTAATTGCTGTTAAAAGAATACTAAGATATGTAAGTGAAACAAAAAATGTAGGTTTATGGTATTCTAGAGACTCCACATTAAATCTGATTGCTTATACTGATTCTGATTATGCTGGATGTAAGTTAGATAGAAAAAGCACAAGTGGTGCATGCCAGTTCTTAGGAAGTAACTTAATCTCATGGTTTAGCAAAAAGCAAAATTCAGTTGCATTATCAACTACTGAAGCTGAATATGTAGCAGCTGGAAGTTGCTGTGTTCAAATCCTATGGATTAAGTGACAACTTGAAGATTATGGTATCACACTTGATAAAACACCTATAAGATGTGATAACACAAGTGCAATTAATCTAACAAAGAATCCAATTCAACATTCAAGAACCAAACACATAGAAATAAGATATCATTTTATAAGAGAACATGTTGCAAATAATGAAATCTGTCTTGACTATGTTAACACTGAAGAACAATTAGCAGACATATTTACAAAACCTTTAAGTGAAGAAAGATTATGATATCTTAGAGGAGAGTTAGGGATTTGTGATCCATTAGAATGAATTTGAAACCCCTAAGGAAATTTTATCTAAGATCCTTTCAAATCCTTGATCTTTAAGGAAATCTTATCTAGAATTCATATCTAATTGATCCATTCATATTCAATGATTATTTTATCAATTTTCATGATCAATTTTCGGACACATTTCAGAAATTTCATGTTTTTTTGCTCTGAAATGGTCTCGGAGCCGACTCGGTGAGTATCGGAGTCGACTCCTGGTTTCGACTGAAACTCTCGGGTCGACCCCTTCTCGGTGCGAGTCGACTCCACTTCGGGATGGTTTTCTGTGACTGTCCGGAGTTGAATCCTTGCTTTGCACGAGCCGACTCGAAGTGGTCCCAGGTTGATTTATCTAGGGCAGAGTCGACTCGCCGTTCATTTCAAACTTTCCAATCTCTCAAAATACTCTCTCCAAAATATCTCCAGACCTTTCAAATTCCCAAAATCACTGATTAATACTTCCAATCGACCAATGGCACCCAAAACTCGTGGTTCCAATCTTGCTGCGGTCGGTGTGAAGAGAAAGAGGGCCGTGAGGAAGACAGTGAGGCGTCCGGTCTGTGAACCTTCTCCAAGCACGGATTCCACTTCATCTTCAACCCCCAATGCTTCTCCAGCCACTACTACTTCTCAGGTAGATAGATTAGCAGATAGAATCATCACCACGGGTAGGAAAGTGGATTTTGAGTTATTTGAAGCAAAGGAATTTCTTTTAGGAAGACACTTGATAGAAATGGATTGGGAGAAGATATGTTCCTTGGATTGCCCTACGTATCCCTCTCTTGTGAAGGAGTTTTATAAGAACTTGTCTAGAGGAGATCATGGTCTCATAAGCACTGTAAGAGGAAACTGTATCTCTGTGACTGTTGAGCTTCTGTCAAGATTATTAGATCTACCCATGTCAGGTACTGCCACATTTTCTTCGGAAAACCGAAGCCCTGCTCTTGCTAGATTATTAAACCGAGATGTTGTAGGTTTTGAAGAAGTTTTTGCCAACCAATTATCATTAGAACTAAGATTGCTTCATAACATTTGCAGTAGGATACTTTTTCCCAAAATAGGAAGATTTGATTATGTATCTGAAAGGGATATCTTTGTGATGGATGCTATTATTACGGGCAAACCTATCAACCTTCCCAGTATGATTCTCTGGTATATTGCTGACTGTGGAGGAAAAAGGAAATCAAGCTTGCCCTATGGTATGATCCTCACCAAGATTTTTCTAAGCCAAGGAGTTGTTATTTCTGATAATGAGCCAATGAGGAATCTGAGGCATACAGACTTTTATAGCTTGGCCACCATTCATAGGATGGGTTTTATTAAGAGGAACGGGAGATGGGAGAGGAAAGGTTTAGTAGAAGATAGAGCTGCGGATGTTGAGGCAGCAGGACCTTCAGTTAGACACTCTTCACCTGCACCTCCGAGCCCTTCTACTTCGGCACCTGCTCCTACACCCGCTCAGTCATTTGATCAAGCTTCATCCTCTACTGCTGGCTTCTCAGATCTACACTTAAAGCAACTCAAAGGATTACTTGATGATCAATCAGAAAAACTTAAATCAGAGTTTGAGAATAAGTTCATGAATCTAAAGGAGACTCTATACTCACTTGATGATCGGATCACTAAAATTGAGTCTACTCTCAGCACTTCTTCGGAATCTTTAAGTGGAGATCTCAAGAAATTTTTGAAGAGCTTAAAGATATTTGCGGAGATGGCAAAACCTACTCTAAGTGCAATGTGGAGCTACAAGATAAAATCTTAACTGCTTGCACCTTTGTAGATGAAAGGCTAAAAGACTATGTAAAAATCCAATCAGAAGGAATGAAGAACATAGTTGATCATCTGACAAGGATTGTTAGAACTCATTTCTAATGTATTAGATTTTCAATCCTTACTATGTATTGAAGTTATTGTTATGTTTTACATTTTGATATCAATGTATTAGACACTTTAATGTATTAGACTCTTTGATGAAATGAAATGTCAATTTTGATTACTCAATGTAATTCTTTCTATCAACGAATGAATGAATGTTTATGCTTCTCTACCTTTTTGTTGATAACAAAAAGGGGGAGAGTTTTATAGTTTTATGATTGAATATGCATATGAGAAAATTAAATTAATCAATGAGATAATTAATTGAATGATTAAGTTTCATAGGGGGAGCTACCTCATTCAGGGGGAGCCTAAGCCTATCTATGAAAACAAAATAAATTCACAAATCACTCTTGCATAAACTCAATGTTTTTGTCATCATCAAAAAGGGGGAGATTGTTGGAAGATTATTGAAAAATTATATGCCCCAATCCTTTTGATTTTGATGATTACCAAAAGCATTGAGTAATGTAAAAGATGTGATATGGTTATATACATGTGCAATGAATTTATCTTGAACAATCAATGAGAATGTTAAAGTTTGACATTAATCATTTTGAAAGTAACTTTAAGCTCAATGTTTAAGCTTTCAAAAAAAATTTTATAATTCATATTAAAATCAATGAGTTTTTTGGAATACTTCTTGAATTAATTCTTAATGTCAATTTTACTGAATTCAAGTCAAAACAATGATTTAAAATGAATCTGGAACGTTTATAAAGTGAATCAGAAAACTTTCTGATTTTTGATACGTTTCGGAGCCGACTCATGAGTTTCAGAGTCGACTCCCCTCAGAGAACAGAAATGTCTATTTGTCTCGAGTCGACCCACGTAATTTCACGAGTCGACCCTCGATTCTGTCGAGCCGACTCCATGACTGTTCGAGTCGACTCCGCTCAGACACCAGAGGTGTGTTTTTCTGAGCACTTCACGAGTCGACCCCCAACTTTTCATGAGTCGACCCCCGACTTTCAGGAGTCGACACTTTACTTTTGGTGAGTCAACCCCCAAACTTTCTGAGCATTTCTATTTTTAGTATAACGAGCTCGAGCCGACTCAAAAAAAGCATGAGTCGACTCCAGCAAATCTGGGCGAGATTTTTACGGATGCCAACTCAGCTCCAACGGTAAGATTTTTGATTAATGGCTATTTTTCTTTGTGTCTAACGGCTATATTCTTGCAGAATCTATAAATAGAGAAGGCATTTTCAAATCCAAGAGAGACGAATAGAGAGATATTTATTTCAAAGAAAAAGAAGAGAAAAATCAGAAAAACAGAGCTTTAGTTGAAAAAATTCGTGATTCAAAATAGAGTGAAAGAAAGGGTGTGAAATCAAAGGAAGTTCCTTCTGTGTTCAAGCTCAAATCCAAAGAAGCTTCTGAAGAAAATCCAAGTGCTATTCAAGAGTATCTCAAGAGATTTTCCGCTCAAAGAAAAGAGGAAAAGCCCAAATCAACTCCAACTCATCTTCCGTGAAGAATCCAAGCTGAGACCGGGTTCTACACTTCAAAGGAGTTGAAGAAAAGAAGAAAAGCTCAAAGCCAACCAACTGCAAATCAGGCTTATCTAAACTCTATTCTTACAATTATTTATCTGCTCATTAAGGAGCCTTGTAACTAAACAAACAATATTTCTATTCTTTGTGTCTAGCTCAATCTGGGGGATTGAACTAGAGGAGGTAGTCTTACCTCAGTTCAAGCTTGGTTAAGCTTGGGTTAAGGGTTTTTGTGCTGGTGAGCCCTTGAAAACCAGTTGGGTTTGTTGTGTGCCCGGAAAAATAATAAGTTTGAGTTGTGAGCTTGTAAAACAACTCTGCTGTAATCTAGGGTGATTATAGTGTGGACCCAAGTGAATCTTGGGAGTGGACGTAGGTGTTGGATACACCGAACCACTATAAAATCCTTAGTGTTTGCCGTGATCTATTGTCTCTATCTCTATCTCTGTTTTATTCACTGCAATTTATCTTTGCTTTGCATTTGTCTTCATTCATCTCAAGCTAAATAATTTAAAAGGCTAATTTTTTAAAGAACCCAATTCACCCCCCCCCCCCCTCTTGGGTTGTCATCTGGGCCAACAATTGTTAGCCGAGATGTCATCTTTAATGAAGAATCTTTTCAAGGCACCAAGGAAGAACAAGTTGATAAACTTGTTATTCCTATTGAGTTCTTTGATGCACGTGATAAGTAGCAATCGGAGCAAGTACAATCAAATGATGAAGCAGTAGCTAGTGAACCGGGCGCAGAGTCTTTACAATCATCTGAAGATGCTCTCTCTAGATAAACTACTAGCAGAGTCGGAGCAGCCTAGGAGGGTCATTAGACATCCTTCTAGGTATAATGACTATCTCACTTCTTTCATTCCTTCTGCTAATCATGTTTGTGCTTATGTTGCTTTAGCAGAGGAAGATGAGCCAACTTCATATAAGGAGGCTTGTGAGTCCACCAATGCTAGAAAGTGGCATTATGCTATGGAAAAAGGAGATGGAGGCACTTTGGAAGGACAAGACCTGGGAACTTGTAGCTCTATCGAAGGGAAGAAGTCCGATTAGCTGTCGGTGGGTATATAAAGTAAAGAAGGATTCATATAGAAATATGGAGAGATTCAAAACGCGTTTGGTGGTAAAGGATTATGCTCAGAAGTCAGGGATTGACTTTGATGAGATTTTCTTACTGGTGATTTGATTGACTACTATTCGAGTTGTTTTGGTGATCGCAACGATCATGGATTTGAAACTTGAGCAGATGGATGTAAAGATAGTTTTCTTACATGGAAATTTAGAATAGAAGATTTATATGTCACAACCTGAAGGTTTTGTTGAAAAAGGCAAGGAAGAATTGATTTGTTGGCTGAATAAATTATTGTACGATCTCAAACAAGCGCCAAGGTGTTGGTACAAGAGATTTGATTTCTTTATGGTGAGTTTGGGATTTGACCGATTGGAGGCAGATCATTGTGCATATTTCTGCAGCTATGATGATAGAAGCTTCTATATCTTGCTGTTGTATGTCGACGATATGATGATTACAAGGAATAGCAAGAGTCGAATATCAAATCCAATTGGCTGGGAAGTTTAAAATGAAAGACTTAGGAGCCATAAACCAAATACTTGGGATGAAGGTGCTATGGGAGAGGAAGGATAAGAAGGTATAAGAGAGAAAAGGGATATGTGGAGAAGGTTCTGCGGCGCTTCAATATGCAAAATGCAAAGCTGGTTTCTACCTCATTTTCCACCCAATTAAAATTGTTAGTAGAGCAATCACCCAGTACAGAAGCAGAAAAGGCTGATATGACACAGGTACCATATTCATCAGCGGTAGGGAGTCTTATGTTTCCCATGGTAAGTACAAGACCAGACATTGCACAAACAGTGGGAGTTGTGAGCTGATTTATGGCAAATCGAGATGGTGACCATTGGAAAGCAGTTAAGTAGATCCTCAGATATCTAAGGGGGACATCTAATTTTTTACTCTATTTTGGTTCAGTAGATTTGGAGTGCATTGGATTTATGGATTCTGATTTTATAACAAATCGTGATAGAAGGAGATCTACCACAGGTTGTGTTCTCTATGGGTGATGGTGCTATAAGCTGGGAGTCCAAGCTTCAGTCAGTGATTGCATTATCAATGATAGAGGCAAAATATATTGCTATGGCACATGCATGTAGAGAAGCTATTTTGCTTAAAAGGCTTCTTAAGGAATTCAAGGTGAAGCAGGATGTGATAAGAGTGAATTGTGATAGTCAAAGGGCATTGCACTTGGCAAAAAATCCGATGTTTCATTCTCGAACAAAGCACATCAACATTCGCTATCATTTTGTGAGAAATGTGGTGGATGATGGTTTAATCTCACTGTTGAAAATTCATACCAATGCAAATCCAGCAGATATGTTGACCAAGCCTGTGACTCGAGAGAAGCTAAATTGGAGTAAAGCTTCTCTTGGTCTTGGAGCTACTTAAGCAGTGGGAGGTTGGCAAGGCCTCCAGGGATGATGTTCTTTGGCATTCAGCACGTCTTCAAGTGGAAGAATTGTTAAGATGCAGACCTGTGCGTGGCCCGTTATACTCGCACGGGTTTACTTTCTTATACATCTAGGCCGTTCTTTCATGTTTTGATCCAACGGCTGATTATTGTCCCAATTCATACAGGAATAAAGTTTACTTTCTTATACATCCAGATCATCCTTTTTGTTTTGATCTCATGGCTGGTTATTGTCCCAATTCACGCAGGAATAGGGTTTACTTTCTTATACATCTAGGCCGTCCTTTTTGTTTTGATCCAACGGCTGGTTATTGTCCCAATTCATGAAGGAATAGGGTTTTAGTCTATAAAAAGGAGGATGTAAGCATGGATTGGGGGTACGCTTTGGAGATGATCCTGTTGGTGAGATTTTTAGAGTTCTTGTGAGAGGATTCTGAGGCTTTTGAGAGATAAGTTCTTATCATTTCTCTTGTAATTTTATGCCATGGATTAATAAATAAAAGAATCATCGAGGAGGTCTTGTTCGTGGACATAAGCCAAGGATAAAAGGCCGAACCACGTTACATCTGGTGCGTTGATCTTTTTTTATTTGCTACTTGATTATCTCTCTTACGACATTATTTGTTTGTTCAATTACTTTTCTCTACAAAATGATCTGTATTATTGTTGTGTTTATATATCGTATAATCTGAGATGTGTTCAATTATTATCCTATCGGTTCCTTCGGTTAGTGAGGCTCAAGTCAAGTGAAGCTTTAGTTTGATTGTGATAATCGCTTCAAATTGAGATTATATCGCCAATTTCATTGAAGGAATCAATGGGAGAGCTCAGATGTCCTAATGTGGCAAAGGACTGCTACAGCATTCATTGCCATCACAATATGGGTGACTTAAATTGCGCTCTCATACAAAAAGGATCGTAACTTGATGCATCCAATGGACCTGGCTTGATTTAATAAAAATTATGGCCTACATTGGTTGCGAAAAAACTTTTAGAAGGGATATGTTAATTATCTGAATACTCTAAACCTCTGTTTGAATGGAAAAAAAAACTAGGGAGGAAAAAAAACTAGGGAAGAAAACAAGAGAGAAAATAAAATTTATCTTGTTTGGATGGAGAGAAAAGTAGGGAGGAAAGAAAACTAGAAGGAAAATAGAGGAAAAAAAGTGATGGGCCCCACATAAAAGTTTTCTCTATGAAATTTCGGAGAAAAACTCAAAAATGCTCTTTCATTTTTTTTTCATTCCAATATTGACCCTTCCAAAAAAAATAATGGATGCATTTTTTAATCATTTATAATAAGGACATTATTATCATTGTAAATTATCAACTTTTTTTCTCTCTATTTTCCTCCTGTTGATGCCCGGTCACTTTGAGCTGGCATCCTTGAGCGTCGGTTGCCACTCCAGGAGTGCACTAGGATCCCTCCTTCATCTTCAGAGTCCTGCAAGAAATCCCATGACTGGAGATTTCAGTTGGAATCCTCCGACGCCCAAGTTAGCAACTAAGAACACAACAGTATTTTAGAAGTAGAGGTGTGTGTGGAAGAAGTGGGTTGTTTTAGACTTGAAAAAATCCCCCCTTTCTGTTTGCTCTTACCTTCCTTTTTATTGGCATCTCTCTTTGCTAAGGTCCGAATATCATGATGTGTTAACACTCTTAAAGATAGAATGTCAGAGCTGGTTGGATTGGATCTGCATCCCTTGTTCTGACATCATCAATATTTTTTAAGGAATAATCAGCTTTTAATGCTTATTTAGTCAGAGTCATTAAATGCTGCTAATGACTTTTGGGCCTTAGTGGCCTTTCTGACTCGATGTGATTGATGCTTTATGGCAAGTAATCACCTTTTGATGCTTATTTAGTTAGAGTCATTAAATTCTGCTAATGACTTTTGGGCCTTAGCTGCCTTTCTGGTGATTGATGCTTTATGGTAGGTAATTGCCTTTTGATGCTTATTTAGTCAGAGTCATTTAATTCCGCTAATGACTTTTGGGCCTTAGTGGCCTTTTTTACTCGAGGTGATTAATGCTTTATTACAGATAATCGCCTTTTGATGCTTATTTAGTTAGAGTCATTTAATTTTACTAATGACTTTTGGGCCTTAGTGGCCTTTCTGACTCGAGGTGATTGATGCTTTATGCCAGGTAATCGCCTTTTGATGCTTATTTAGTCAGAGTCATTAAATTCTGCTAATGACTTTTTAGGCTGGGATCCTCTAAGAGGATGCCAGAATTGACGTCTCTTATTTTATTAAATCTGTGAGGTCTTGGAAAAGATCCCTGCCTAAGTGCTGGATACTATTGGGGCTACCTAGGATTGGCCTTGGGGCCGTCTAGGGACCGAGCACCGTCGAGGCCGTCTAGGGCCCGAGCGCCGTCGAGGCCGCCTAGAGCGAGCCCTAGGGCCGTCTAGGGGCCGAGCACCGTCGGGGCCGCCTAGGGCGAGCCCTGGGGCCGTCTAGGGGCCGAGCGCTGTCGGGGCCACCTAGGAATAGTCGTGAGGCCGCCTAGGGTCCAAGCGCTGTCGAGGCCGCCTAGGGGCCAAGCACCGTCGAGGCCACCTAGAGCGAGCCTTGGGGCCGAGCGCCATCGAGGCAGCCTAAAACGAGCCCTGGGGCCGTTTAGGGGCCGAGCGCCATCGAGATCGCCTAGAGCGAGCCCTGGGGCCGTCTAGGGGCCGAGCGTCGTCGAGGCTGCCTAGAATTGGCCCTGATGCCGCCTAGGGACCAGCACCGTCGGGGCCGCTTAGGATTGGCCCTGAGGCCATCTAGGGGCCAAGGGCCGTTGGGGCCGCCTAGAATTGGCCTTGGGGCCATCTAGGGGCCGAGCACCGTCGAGGCCGCCAAGAGAGAGCCTTGGGGCCATCTAGGGGCCGAGCACCGTCAAGGCCGACTAGAGCGAGCCCTGGGGCCGTCTAGGGGCCGAGCACCGTCAAGACTGCCTAGGATTGGCCCTGAGGCCACCTAAGGGCCAAGCGCCGTCGAGGCCGCCTAGAGCGAGCCTTGGGGCCGTCTAGGGGCCCATCACCGTCGAGGCCGCCCAAAGTGAGCCTTGGGGCCGTTTAGGGGCCGAGCACTGTCGAGAACGCCTAGAGGGAGCCTTGGGGCCGTCTAGGGGCCGAGGGCCATTGGGGCCGTCTAGGATTGGCCTTGGGGCCGTCTAGGGGCCGAGCACCGTCGAGGCTGCCTAGAGCGAGCCTTGGGGCTGTCTAGGGGCCGAGCACCATCGAGGCCGCCTAGAGCGAGCCCTGGGGCCGTCTAGGGGCCGAGCGCTGTCAAGGCCGCCTAGGATTGGCCTTGAGGCCGCCTAGGGGTCAAGCGCCGTCGAGGCTGCCTAGAGCGAGCCTTGGGACCATCTAGGAGCCGAGCATCGTCGAGGCCGCTCAGAGCGAGCCTTGGGGCCATTTAGGGGCCGAGCGCCATCCATCATTTTGTTACGTGGCTTCTACTAGTCATATCAGACCGAGCACCATTTTATCAAGTGGCTTTTACTGACCACATCACCTCTCACTCATTCAAACAGAAGAAAAAAAAAAATTTTTCTTCAATTTTCTTTTCTCTTACTTTTTTTTTCTTTAATTTTTTTTTTCTTTCACTTTCCTTCATCCTAACAGAGTGTTAAATGGACGGACTTATTCCCTCCCTGCCGCTAGACAAGTCGTTTTTGGAGTCGCAATGGAGGAAAAAGTAGGAGGTGGAATAAGGACGGAATAAATCGCATTTAACATGCTTGTGTTTCACGGTAATTTGAATTTTTCTCATGAATAAAAAATTATCCTCTCACCTTTTTTTTGTATATTAAAAGTGATTTTTTTCGCAAAAACCAAAGAGAAACGGGGGATTCTCCCCCACTTATTCTCCGTCCAGACGTGGCTAAGCTCTTGTTATGCCTTCAACCTCCTTGTTTATCCTAATTGCAGGCGTTGCTTCTATCTTCTGACTTGGATGACAACGGAGGTTTCTTTGGACGATTGGACCGTAGGGTTGGCATTGGCTTGACCTAACGTTGGTATTTTGTGGAAGGTCATTGGTCTTTTCTAGAGGTCTTGGAGCTAGAGACTGATATCTGTCATCACATTACATTTCTTTTTTTATTTATTGTTTCCTTTTTTTTTCAGTGAAGGGGAGGCTAAAAAGGCCACCCAATCTATCGAACAAAATAAGTTAAAAATATACAATCAAACAATAGCTGGACGCAAATGCAATTGAGCTCAAGCCAGAGATCTCTTGTGAAGTAATAAAAGACCCATCAATCTATGTCATCAGGACACCACAGCAGTAAACCGTCGCACGGTTTATATTTCTTGGAAGCCCTCCTTCAGGGTTTGTTAAAATCAACTTTGATGGAAGTGTACGAAGAAGACTCGCTGGATCAGCCTTCATTATTCGTGGAACTGATGGAGCCATGTTGTCGGCGGACGATTTTGATTCCTTAGATTTTTCAGTCCCTTTGGCAGAGCTTTATGCGGTATGGGCTGGTATATCACATATACTGTTCGAAGACTTCATGCTCACAGCTTTTTTATTGAAGAGGATTCCCTTATTGTTATCCAGTAGCTTCGGTCAGATGTCTGCAACCATATTCTTACAAATTCTCTTCTTGACGATATTCGGGCTGTTCTACGCGGAACTCACAATGTCCACATCCGGCATATCTACAGGGAAGCTAATTCTGCGGCTGACTGGGTAGCGGCGGTTGCGGCTCATCATATGGGATTTTGAACTTGGAATCAGGGTGATCACTGTCCCTCTGCTCTTAAGCAAATCTTATATTCTGATATTTCTGGGCTGACTCGCACGAGGTTAGTGTGATCATTCGTCTGTACCAAAAAAAAAAAAAAGCCAAGCTCAATCAGTACGTTGAAAGCCGAGCAATAGAGGAGGGGGAAGGTGTTTTGGAAAATAATTTTGTTCTTTCAAAAAAAAAAAATTCTAAATATTACTGAAAATATAATATAAAAATTTAAATATATAAATAAAATAAAAATAAAAAAATATATGAATCAAGTCAGGATCGAGGCATGTTAGACACTATCCTAAGAATCAAATTTTCGTCCCTTCGTGCAGGTTATTGGCGATCTGTTCCCAAGATACAACGATCCGAATTGGATCTTGAAAGATCAAAATTATTTTTCAACACCTAAGGATCATATTTTCTCTTTCTAGAAATTATTAGTTTTTTCATTGTAAATCATGACCTTATTTTAAGTAGATTTTATTAAAAAATAATTAGTAATTCATGTTCATAATCTTGTATTTAATTCTTTTAAAAATGGCTAATTTCTTTATAAAGAAGCATTTGAAAATAAATGGTTCAGTTAATTCTGTTTCTTAAATGACTTGGATTATTTCAATATTTGAATTGATGAGAAGTATTTTTTTCCACAATGCTCTTATCAAAGTTGAATTTTGCTAAAAGTTATTTAAATTTTATATAACCAAATTTTAAGTTATTTTACCAAGAGACTAATGTTCAGCAATCAATTGTGCATGTTTCAATCAATTATGCATGTTTAATGCTATCAAATGTGACTAAGATGCTTGATTTGCTATATTAACAATTTTTAATCTATAATCTAGCAATAAAGCAACATTGTTTAGGTACTTCAGTTTGACAAGTATAATATTTACTGGAAGTTATGTCTTCTTTAGTTATATTTTTTTCTGTATCGCTTTATCTTGAATTTCAAGCATTGCCAAATCATATACGGCTTTGTCATAAGTCTACAAGATAAATAAAAAAATAATATTATCTCTTTGGAATTTGCCAAGTCTGAGAAGAATTTGGCAGAACAATTAACCAAAGAGTTATCTAGGAGTGGAGTCCTAAATTTATCGAGGGGAATAGGACTTAAGCTCATTATTTGGTCACTAGCAATGGATACCCAACCTCTGTGATTGGAGATCCCATGAAGGAGGTTCAATGTGGTAGAAACGAAGCTGATTGAGTGATCATATTAGAGCACAAATTTTTGAATTTTTTTTTTCATTCCATCCCCACGATGAGTGCTCTTATAAAGTGACAAAGTAAATTTATGTAAGGTTGAGTCATACTCTTAATGGATCTGAGGTAGGTTATCTGCAGGGTATTGTTACAAATACCCTTAGAGGATTCACCTATATATTGAGAATCGTCATATTAGGCCGTGACTAAAGGTTTGGGCTAACCTTAAGGAATTCTTATGAAAAATCAAGGTACTGCGCGCAATATGAGTTGACTACTTAAACCCAATTGATCCATACTGTGTGTGATTAGTAGAAGTCTGAGTCAAGGACCTAGTTCAAGGTTTAATCCACTATAGTTCCTTCGTGTATACAATCAACACTAAGTGAGGTTCAAATCCATAGAACACCTCACCCAGTATAAAATGCCCTAAAAATTTTATTATATTAATTTTATTATATTGATTTTATTTTATTTTATTTTAAAACTTTTGTAAGAAATTGTTGAAAAAAATTTAAATAAATAAATAAATAGTACGGAAGGCTGGAATGCCCGTGAGTTGATGCTCAAAGACGAAACGCTCGCTATTAGTGAGCGTTTCCCTTTGTTTTGCGCTCTCTTGATGTGCTCGCACGTGATAACAAACAATTCAATTTTTAAGCCATTTTCTAAGTGATTTGGGGCTAACGGCTATCAAGCCTTTAAGGTCATTATGCGCTAAGCCGTTGGAGCAAGCTAAGCCTATAGGCCCAAGGATTTAGATCGAGGAATGAATCAATAAAAATAATCATTGGGTTGCATTTTCATGTGAGAAGGATCGGGTCGAACCGGATCGTTGTACATTGGGGTTGCACCTTGGGAATAGATTGTCAATAATCTGCACGAAGGGACAAAAATTTGATACTTAGGGCAGTATCTAATACGTCTCGATCTTGATTTGATTCATTTTTTTTTTACTTTATTTATATATTTAAATTTTTATATTATATTTCTAACAATCTTTAGGAAAATCTTTTTTGAAAGATCAAAATTATTTTCAAAACAGATGGATGAACATAATATTTCGGGCAACACAGAAGAAATTAAGAGCCTTCACGACACAGTATTCATTTGAAGAAATTAAAAGCCTTCACGACACAGTATTCCATGCTACTGCTCCTACGTGGAAATATTTGGAATTCCTTTTCGTCCAATATGACTAAGGAACAGTCTATTTTAAAATATTTTTGAGAGTAATGTTGACTGAAACTATTTTCGCCTGCCATGCCATGTGAGATGCTAGTTTGGCATCGTAGAATAATTTTTTACGTCATGAATAGAAAACATCCGTTAGATCGATAAATGATTTTAAGTGCAACTGTGTCCCACATTTCAAATCAAGGCAGAAAGGCTCGATCGATACACATCACGTTTCTACACCCACACATTTCGTTTGTCACATCATTTCTGGAGAAAAACTGTGAAAATGGTCTCCAACATATCAATTTGAAGGTAACATGACAAGTGGAAAGCCCCCCAAGAAGGAATGACAAGAGGAGTGAGGAAGAAACGATGAGGAGAGTAGAAAGGGGCCAAGTTCCAGGAGCAGGCTCACGCCGAAGGCCTTCTGACGAAAACGATCACAGTTCTCTCAAGCGGGAGGCATTGTGAAAAATTAGTATTTTAAAAATCAAACTGAATTAGTCTGTTCAATTGGTTTAACTAAAAATTGATCATCATTTCGATCCGATTTTATTATTAAAGTTAACTTTTATATGATCCAATAAACCGATTTTATTAGTCTGTTCATGGGTCAAACTTCTGGGTTTCCAAGAATGGATGTCAAGGTTGTTAGTTCTCAAGAAAAAATATTTTGGGTTCTCAAGTCTTTGATTATTATAATTTAGTTCCTTATAAATGGTTCCATATCATATGAGAAAAAAATGTTAAAAAATCTTATGCAAGTTCATCTGCCATCAATAAATTTGCACTCAAATTTTAGAGTCATATGGTTTCAATCTTTTAATATGTTAATTAGATTAGCAAGTGAATTTAAGGTATTACAAGTGATATTAGAGCCGACTCAAATGTGCGAAAGTTGATGAACATATATATATCAATAAAAAAAAAAAGTTGAAGAGGTTAATCAAGGACTTGTGAGTAATATTTTTGCTCAACATTTTCGTTTATAAAGTCCAGAAGCATCAACATTTTTGCTCAACATTTTCATTTATAAAGGCTAAAAGCATCAACACAAGGACAAACGGTTTTATTGTATTTTAAAATAAAATAAAAATATACAATATTACCGGCTTTACACCACCATGCACCTCTTCATAATTTTTACTTTTAATAATCGGTAGATAATTTTGGCTCCATTCCCATACCCATTGGATCAAATGTTGTCATAACTCTTGATTAAAGCTATACATTAGCAACTCATCCTATCTGAACCGGTCATTATAAGCTTGGACACTAAAAGAAAAAGACTTATAGGACTAGACAAGAAACTAGACTCAATAAAAATTTGAACCAGGCTTAAGAAAAAAAAAAGAAAAAAAATCAATCCTAACCAACCTAAAATTATATTATTTAAATTTTATTTATTTATTTATTATATAGATATTGGTCTATTAGTAAAATTATAAAAGTAATCAAGCTCATCATATTTATAGAAAAAAAAAAATCAAACTAGGGCAGGATCAAAAAATTTTGTCAAAAAATCTTAGTGCAATGATCATATTGAACCAAAGCTAGATAATGGGCATTGGTCCTAACTATTAGAGGTAGGCACTGGGCCGTGCCGCCCATGGAATGGCACGGCACGGTCCAAGCCTACATGGGTCATGCCTGGCACGGCCCAATACTGCTACAGTATCGGGCCATGCCGGCACGATCCAGTAAACCGTGTCATGCCGGATTCGAAATTTTTTTTTCATTGGCACGGTCCATGATGGACCTGGACTGGCCTGCCGGGCCAGCACGACACTGCCCATCGTGCTGGCCACGGCCTTAGGCTATGCCTAGGCACGGCTTAGTGCCTAGGCAGTCATGCCTAGGTACAGAATGTGCCTAGGCACGGCTCAGGCTATGCCTGGGCATGGCCCACATGGGTCGTGCTAGACCCGGCATGGCTCAGGCCCGGTACAGTCCATGGCCCAAAATGGGCCACGGGCCATGCCAGGCTTGAATTTTTTTATCGTGTCGTGCCTGGCATGGCCCGTTTGTTGGGCCACGGGTTGTGCCGGGCTTGAATTTTTTTTACCGTGCCGTGTCTGGCATGGCCCAGTAACAAACGGGCCATGCCAGGAATGGCACGGTAATTTTAGAGGCATGGTTCAATACCTACCTCTACTAACTACTAGCCATCCAGTCAGCTGTAGAGTTGGCTTTCCAGTAGACGTGACGGATTTGGGCTCTGTGGATCTTCCGAAGGGTAAACCAGATATCATAGAGAGCAGGGTTAGAAGGAACCTGGTTGCAGAAGTCCTGACAAAGCCAGCGAATAACAGCGAGAAAATCCCTCTCAATAAAGAGGCTATGAGCATGAAGGATCCACGTAGGTAATGTCTGCCCATGCTGCATATAGCTCAGCCATCGAAACAAAGGAGTCTAGGAGACCGAAGCCATCCGCCACCAACATCACTCCATCCATCCCACAGATAATAAAAGCCGAGCCTGCGGATCTTCCCATAACACTCCCATCAAATTTAATTTTGACAAACCCTAGAGGGGGGCTCCCAAGAGATAAAGACCATATGTCGGTCCGCTGCCGAGGCAGCAGGGGAGCCTCAGTGGTCAAAACTGTCAGAATCAAGAGCAGTGCAATGGAGAGAGCATTTCGCAGCTAAAGATGTAGCTTTCCTCACAACCTTGTAGAAGGAAGCAATTTCGTTAGTGAAAATGAGCATATTCCTTGATGACCAAATTTGGTAGACTGTAGTAGCCCAAATAGTGCGCTGCTGCTGGGTACCTCTTTGAATGTCGCACAGGAAAGCAGATCGCCAGGAACCATTATCGCATTCCCTAAGGTAAAATCCCATAATCTACCAAATCTGTCTCACTTTGAGACAGCTGAAGATGACATGATCAGTAGTCTCCTCCTCTTGTCCGCATAAAGTGCAAGTAGCTTAGATTGACAATCCCCTCCGAAATAGCAGGGAGCAAGTAGGAAGACATTCTCACGCTAGCTTTCAGATAAAAAGCCGAATCTTGGGATGGATGAGAAGCTTCCAGATCCCAGCAGCATCCATCATATGTTGAGTCTGCGGCCTATATATCTTCATAAGATCTCTAGTAAGGGCACTAGAAAGGCAAGATCTCTTCCATAATCTAGTATCAGGTGTCTGCCCCGGAGTGAGTGGAATAGAGAGAATCCGACGAGATAGTTCCTCCCAAAAAAATAGGGACACCGTAGGAGTATGCCAACAGAAATGGTCATGAGAGATCAAGTTAGTAACTCGCATGCTGCTGGGAACATCAACACTGATAAAAGTATGCCAGAGTGAGAGTGCGAGATCAGTAATCCAAGTATCCTGAACAACATCTACCGAGGAGCCATCTCCAATCATCCACGAGATGTTGCTCAAAATACTCGGGGCATGTCGGCAAACCTCCTTCCAGAAGAAAGAATATCCCCGAGAAGATTGAAGATCCATAGACGTAGTCCATGTCTCATATCTAGCACGTATAAAGAAACTCCAGAAGCAATGCGGTTCAAGAAGGAATCTCGTAGCATGCCTAGCAATCATAGCCGCTCTCCTAACTGTCAGAGACTGTATACCAAGGCTACCTTCGAACGTTGGCAAGCAGACAGTGTCTCAAGCCAGCAGATGAATACCATGTTCGTCCTGCATAGAGGCCCAAAGAAAGTCCCTAAAGCATCTCTCTATCCTCCTGAGACAAATCATCGGGATAGCAGCATTGGATAGAAGATAAAGCAGAAGAGAAGTAAGAACTGAGCGTTGTAGGGTGATCCTCGCCATCATCGATAGACCCATCACTTGCCATCCATCATGACGGTCACGGACCCGATGCTCTAGGTCAATGTAATTGATGCTCCGTGGTCGTCTTCTCGTGATAGGGATCCCCAAATAGGATAGCCGGTCAGTCTGAATAGTGATGCCCAGGGTATGGAGTATGGCCTCCCTAGTTCTTCCATTAGTCTTTGGACTAAAACAAACCATAGACTTTTGAAGATTAACTTTTTGATCAGAGGCTTGATAATAGTGCTGAATAATGGAGGCATAAGTGATTGCATTGCGAACAGAAGCCTGGCCCAGCAAGATACAGTCACCAGCAAACAGAAGATGAGAGACCGAAGGGCCATGAGGCCCTGCAGTAAATGGGGCAATGCGAAGATCATGTTGTGCCTGATAGAAAGCCCGAGATAGATCGTCAGCAGCAAGGATGAACAAGAACGGGGATAGAGGGCATCCCTGCTGTAGACCCACCGTAGAGTGAAAGAAGTCGGTCTGACTACCGTTTATAATAAGAGAGAATGACGGCTTAGTAATGCAGGCCAAAATCTAGTCAATAAAGAGGCCGTCAAACCCAAATTCCTAAAGAGTTCGATGTAGAAAAGCCCAGGTCACTCTATCATAAGCTCGCTCCATGTCTAGCTTGACTGTCATAAGGTACTAGCGGGTAGAGGATCTCTGAAGATCATGCATAAACTCCTGGGCTATGAGGACATTATCAGTAATGCAGCGCCCTCTGATAAAAGCTCCCTGCTCAACAGAAATAAGTTGAGGTATCACATTCTGCAGGCAGATGACTAATATAAGATCACATACATTGTACAAGGTAGTGCAAAGGCTGATGGGCCGATAGTGTGAAGGAGTGAAAGCATCAGAACGCTTTGGCACAAGAGTAATGAAAGTCCGATTCCAATCAGCAGAAATGGATTTGGATTGGAAGACACTCATGATGACCCGCACCACATCTTGGCCCACAATACTCCAAAAGGTACGGAAGAAGAAAGGTGAGAACCCATCAGGCCCAAGGGCCTTATCAAACTCAAGATCCCATAAAGGTCTCTGAATTTCATCCGAAGTAATTGGCCTAACCAAGCATTCGTTCTCTTGTGTAGAGACCTTCCTAGAGTTTAGAACTGGGTGGACAGAAAATCCCTCACCACTGTGCTCCAACTATTTGGCCTGAAAGAACTGGAATAGCATATCCATGATAACATGATTATCCTTCTGAGAACACCCCTCCTCATCAAAAATGCGCCAAATCCTATTCACCGCACAACACTTCATAGTAGCCGGATGAAAAAATCTAGTATTTCTATTCAAAAGATAGAAATTCTTCTCTATAGATCTCCATTCTAAATGCATAGATTTTAGGCCAATTCTAACTGATGTTTGGGTGGTACTTGCTAAAAGGACCTAGCAGTAACTAAAAGGAAGGGAGTCCATATATTCTTAGTAATAAAAAATCTAGGTATCCTAAAGGAACTCAAGCACAGGCATGAGGAAAAATTCACTACAAAAAAATTCTTAAATAGTGAAGCAAAAAAATGCATCGCTAAATAGCGATCAACTAGCAACATCGAATAATAAACAAAAATAGCGACACATTTAGCGATGCCACATCATAAAATTGGTGACGACAACTTTAGTGATGAAATAGAGATGTCAATTTTGTTGTTATTTAATGATGCATGGTTTTGCATCACTAATTTTTTCGATGAAAAAAATTTCGTTGCGATATAGTGATGCTTTTTGTGTGTCACTAACCATTACTGGTTTGCGACGCTAGTATGCATCGCAAAATAGCGACGCGTACGTTGGCATTGCTATTTTTATTAATTTTAGAGATGCAACTAATTGCATCGCTAAGTTAGCAATGCCATTGCGAGGAAACATTGGTGTCTCAAAATTTTGTATACCCTAAACCTTAACCCCAGTGTCTTTGTTCATGGCGGGCACATTTGAAGCTCTCTCGAACCTCTCGTCGCTCAATTGTCCATCTCTCTAGTGTCAGAGTGCATTCTTCACCTCATCGTCGAAGGAAAATCTTCTCTAGCTAAGGTAAAGCATTTTTCTAGCTTGTTTTTCTCCATCTGCTTTGGTTCTTCCTGCCATTTGAGTTTGGTCCATTGTTTAGGGTTAGTTTCATTGCCATGTTAATTTTTTTCTATTAATTTTGGATAAGTTTTCGCATATTGATGGCTTCAGTGCATTTTAATATTGAGAATGGATTGAATGAATGAGGATTTATTTGCACATGGATAGATGGATTCTGCTAATTTGCTGACCCTGGGAATGTTTGTTCTGTTTGAATGAGAGAATCGATTGAATGAATGAATTTTTGATTCATGATTTGCTGCTCTGTTTTGTTTGATGCTGGATTATTACATAAATTCTATGATAAAATGGTTAAAAAAAATGCTTTTGATGTGGCTAGACGTGATTAACATCAACCAACAACAGAATCCAATAATGCATTGTCTTCTGTTTAATGAGATAGAAGACAATGGTTCAAATGGCTTACTGTCTTAATTTAGACAGTAAGCCAATGATACAACAACAATTTTGAGGAAGTCTTATAATGAGACGTAAGAAATGAAATATCTTTAGAATATGAGAAATCAAAGTGTAAAATAAAATTATTTTGCATGAATCTTCCGACAGAGAAGCTTGACCTCAGACATATTCTGGTTCTAAGTTAATCCTTGCTAATTTACTATTAAGACACTAGCGCAATTACTTTTCAGCCAAAGATGATTTAAAGAAAGTCACTGGGCATGAATTTTAATCAGCAAGTTTTTAAAATTTTATTCAGCAAATATGTCTTGTTTTAAACATAAACCACCCATGTAAAACTCTTAAAGTATGTTGATGTTGACTAATACTAATTTGAGTGGTTAACACCTTCATTAGACATATGTGTTCTAAATTGTTATATTTTATTATCAATAACAATAATTACTTTGAAAAAAATACATTAATTTACTAGTTTTCATCGTAAAATAGAAGTTGTGTTCATATAAATCATTCCAAAATGAGTGGAGATCGCTCGTGGATGTATGCAAGGTTGAAGGATGGATTGCTTAATCCCAATTTTATTAATGGTTTGGAGGAATTTATTGTGTTTGCTTGTAGCCAACCGTATTGGATGGATGGTCATCTGATTAGATGCCCCTATAATTTGAAGAAGTATCAAAACAAAGCCTATAGAGACGTCAAAATTGTGAAGGTTCATCTTTGTAGAAAAGGATTTGTTCTTGGGTACGAAGTTTGAAACTGTCATGGTGAAATAGAGGAAACGATTGCTGGGACAAGCAATCAAGCAGATAATGGATTCAATCAAAATACATATGAAGAAATGGTGATGAATATAGTGGGTAATGAATTCAATCAATGTTCTTTGAATGAAGAACCAAATCTAGAAGCACAACAATTTTATGATATGTTGTGTGCTGCAAATCAAGAATTATATCCTAGATGCAAGAACCATTAGCAGTTATCTTTGGCTACTCGTTTGCTGAACATTAAAGTAGAGCTTCACTTATAAGAAAAGGCTTTTGATGCAGTCGCTGAGTTAATAAAGAAAGTTGTGCCAAGTGATAATGTTGCAGCAGACAGTTTTTACTCAATAAAGAAGTTACGGGGGCTTGGTCTACCAATGAATAAGATTGACCGTTGTTTAAACAATAGTATGATATATTGGGATGAAGATTCGGGATTGAAATGGTGTAAGATACGCAAGCAATCAAGGTACAACAGTGAACATGAAGGAGCAGGTTCAAGCAGTAGAAAAATTATGTCATATAAAAGGATACATTACTTTCCCCTAACTCCACGTCTACTGTGATTATACAGATCAGAAGCTAGTGCTGCAAGTATGAGATGGTGCTGAACATGAAATTAAAGAAGGTGAAATGAGTCATCTATTTAATTCAAAAGCTTGGAAGCATTTCAATGAAAACCATCCTGATTTTGCCGAAGAGACCAAAAATGTGAGATTAGGACTTGTGTTGATGGCTTCCAACCATTCAGTCAGGCGGGGCAACAGTATTCTTATTAGCCTGTAACATTGACTATTTATAATCTTCCACTATGGTAGTACATGAAAGCTTCTGCAATGTTTTTGACAGTTTTGGCGCTTGGTCCTTCAAATTCAAAGAAAAAGATTGATGTTTTCCAGCAATCGTTGGTAGCTAAATTAAAAATATTATGAAAAACTGGAGTTATAGAATTTGGCATATCAATGAAACAAAATTTTATTATGAGAACAACTCTGATATGGACAATCAGTAACTTTCCAGCATATGCGATGTTGTTTGGGTGGAGCATTGCTGAGCGTATGCCATGCCCTTATTGCATTGATAATTCTGATGCATTCACATTACAAAAGAGTGGTAAGCAGTCATGGTTCAATAATCATAGAAAGTTTTTGCCTATAAATCATTCTTATAGGCGTAACTTGATTGCCTTCACAAAGAACAAAATGGTTACTAAAGTTGCCCCACCAATTATGTCTGGCATAACTATTTTGGATATTATAGATCATTTGAGTTTGAAATATGCTTGGGAAGCATATGCGGATAGAATAAATGAGCGCATACTGAAAGAATATAATTGGAGAAAGCAGAGTATTCTTTGGGATTTGCCGTACTGGAGTACCAATCTTATCTGACACAACTTGGATGTGATATAGATTGAGAAGAATTTCTTTGATAATATATTTAACATAGTGCTAAACATTCTGAAAAAAAAATAAAGGACACTCCAAAATCAAGAAAAGAACTAAATCTATACCGTAGAAGACATGATTTAAGGAGGAATGCCAATAGGACATATCCTAAAGCATACTACGGCCTTATAGAAATTCTCGAGTAGTGTTATGTCAATGGGTTAAAAGATTAAAATTTTCATGGATATGTCTCAAACTGGTAGATGTGTCGACATGCATAAGTTTAAATTGTTTGGCATGAAGAGTCATTACTGTCATGTTTTTATGCAGTGGTTATTATTCATAGCTTTCCATGAGTTACTTTCTATCCACGTATGGAAGGCATTAATGGAGCTTAGCTTATTCTTCAAAGAGTTAACTGCCAGAATTATTACTTCTACATCAATGGCAAGGCTTGAGAAATAATAAATTCCTATTATATTATGCAAGTTGAAACGAATATTTTCTTTTACTTTTTTTGACTCTATGGAATACCTACCGGTTCACTTACCATACGAAGCAAATATAGCTGGTCTCATGTAGTATCATTGGATGTATCCTTTTGAGAGGTAAATATATAAATTAATATTATATATTATCATTTTAAATAAATTTACCTTACAAGCAAGTTAATTGATTTCTTTACATACTTCGACATATAGGTACCTTAAGAAGTTAAAAAATAATATGCACAACAAGGTAAGGATTGAAGGTTCGATATGCAATGTATACTTGGTTGAGGAAGTTTTAACTTTTGCCTCGCATTATTTTGAGAATCATATCCACACAATGAGCCAAAATGTAGGCTGTAATAGTGATGGATGTGAAGATGAAGAAGAAACTATTGATGGTAGAATATCAAGTTTTAAAATTATCGGCCGACCATTTTTAAAATAGAAGAGAAGAGATTTGAGCGATATCGAGTACATTGTAGCCCATAATTACATTTTAATGAACTATCAAGAAGTTGATATATACATCGAATATGTATATTATACTTAGTCTTCTAACATTAAACTTCTATTTGTGCAATAAACAACAGTAAATAAATTATTTGCTGACAATAGCTTTAAATTTTTTATCTTAATAGGATGTATTGTGCTAGAAAACGATAGATGTATCCCAACATCAGCGAAGTTTTCATTGGACAGAAGTTAGAAATGGAGTTTGCATATTGGTTTAATGAATGTGTGAGTGTTATGACGCATTCAATTTGGTTAATGCCTTCTATTTTATGAACCGGATGTGAATTCCTTATTCATTTACAAGTTAATGGTCTATGGTCCACTGTTAACAACATTTTCATTCATTATTTAGCACAATAGCCATTGAGGATTGTAAATACCTGCCCTAGCTATTTTGTGAATGGCTATAAGTTTCAAATTGAAAGATTAGGTTCTTCAAGAGGCACACAAAATTAGGGCGTGTGCATCAGAGGAGAAAGCATTGGAGCAAATATGTTAAATTATTATGAAAATTAGTTAAGGTGATCGAAGTTAAATATCCAGGTTGACCTATGAAATGTATTGCCTTATTTTATTGCAAATGGTTTGATCTAACAGTAAATGTGAGGACCAGGGTTCATAATGAATACAATTTGGTTGAAGTGAACCATAGACAAAGATTGCAAAAATACGAACCATTTATTATAGCATTACAAACTCAGTATGTGTATTACTACGGATATCCAAGCTTGAGCAATAACAAGCAAGACTAAGTTGTTTCAAAAATCATAGCACAATCAACCATTGTGCCTGTTGAAAACTCTTCAACTCAATCACATGATTTCCTTACATTTTAAGAGGATGAGATGGAAATACATTCAATTGAGGATGATACATATACTCCTGAAACTTTACTTAGAGACCCAACTAGTGATATCCAAGAAATTGAGGATGTTAGTGTTTAATTGTATGACGACGAAGATGAATTTCAATCACAATCGAATACAGTATCGGATGTTGAACCGATTATTGATGATATAAATGAAACTGACTCTGCATAGAGGTTGATACAATTGCAAGATGAATTTATTTGTGCTTTATTTTATACATATATTCATTATTCATAATTAGGTTGCATGAATCTTTGTTATTTTCAATATGAGAGGTCGGAGGAGATCCATTGCTGATAGACAGGATGGGCAGCGCCACAGCATTAACCCATCTGATCCAGTGAACTCATCAGCAGGAGAGTTCATATGTAATTCCTACACAGCCTTCATTGTCTCCACCTTAGCCTGTTTCAGATCATGACGCTGCTTCTTCAGTAGCATAGGCGATGGAGAGTTCTTTATCCTCGGGCCACAATGTATTTGTACTGGATGCTCATAGGCTGTAAGTATATAATTTCTTTTATAATTATAAAAATTTTAATACTAATTATTTATAAGCATACATTGTCTATCCTTTCTATTTTGGTAACAGTTTTATTGAGCAGCAACAATGTCGAGCCAGGTCAGTGCTATATTTTAAAGGCGTGCTTATCCGATTGGCTACGACTGGCATCATGTGTCTTCAAGCATGAGGGAGTTCTATTTTTTCGAGTTTCAAGTAAACTGTCTATTTTTAACCCTAAATCAGTCATATAAAATTTCTTAACTCTATTATATGTATGCAAGTAACCTTTTATTTTAATGCAAAAGAAGTTTATATGGGACCCTGCCATCCATGATGCTATTAGGTCGGCATGGGATGCCCTAGCTGCACGACGACACTCCAACATGCTTCATCGTTGGAGGAAGTCTGATCATTGTTTTCTGTGTGTGCCGGAAGGTATATGGCACAAGTGGCAGCAAGTATGGTAGTCAAAGGCCTGATGCAAGAGGTCCAATGCAGCTAGCATGAACCGCCAATCCAAGAAAGGTAGTGCAGACATGGGTTTCTCCTACACACCTCGGGTTTCATTTCCGTTCAAGAGCATCAACGTCATTTGGTAAGAAAACATAAGTAACCAAGTTACCAATTATTTCATTTATAAATACTTATATTTGTAATCTATTTTTTATTTCTGTAAACTGTGCAGGAGGGCACAGACGCAGGAGAGTATCATCTATTTAGGGCGACACACACAAAGAAGGATAGTTCCTGGATCGATGCACGATCATAGCAAATTGGAGTAAGGATTTACTTCTAAATACTTAATGAATATTTTTAATTTACATACTTCTTATATTGATTCGATAACCATTCTTTCTATTTTTCCCAAGCACGTATGGATGAGCTGCTCTTCGAGGCATCACATGCTGACTCTATTGATGGGAAGACGTCCATCGACCTCTCACCAAAGGAGACTTGACGGGTATTCTTGAAAGCTATTGGTGCCCAGTCACACGATCATAAAGTGTATGGTCTGGGCACCAAGCTTTCAGATACTTTTTCATTCTAGGCTCATGTTTGCACTATACTAAATCCGGTGATATTCTTGTTGAGCACATCGATGATATAAGGCGACCTATTACGGATGAAGTTTGGCAGGAGTTCGACAAGCACACCACCAAGCTTCGGCAGGAGCTTGCAAACCTTAGAGCCCAGCAAGCCATGGACAGGCAGCAAATGTGTGAGATGCAGGAATTGGTTCGGATGATGTTGCAAAACTTCCGATCTTTCATCTCTGATACATCACTACCTCCAACACGTGATTCAGCACAGGATTCTTGACGTTTTTTTTTTTACTTTGCTATTCTGTATACATAATTATTATATAGGTTTGATTTATGTAATGTGATGAGATTTGTCTTCTTTAATTTAATAAAAAAATTTCAGATTTATTTTTATTAATTTCATGTTTATTTATAATATCAGCACAAGCAGGACTTTTTCATTGTTGTGTCTTTTTATTTATCATGCACTATTAAATGTACAAGCAGGTTTAGCGATGCAATTCTTTGCGTTGCTACATAGTGATTCCAGATTGGCATTGCTGAGCAGCGATGTATAAAATTGCATTGCTAAATGGCGATGCAATTGTTGCATCGCTATATATCAATATCGTTGCGACAAGAACTAGTTTACCGATCGAACGTTTAGCGATGACGATTTCGCATCACAATGGCGTCGCTAAACCTATTTAGCGATGCATATTTATGTTTAGCCATGCATTTTGGTATCGCTAAAAATTAAATTTCTTATGATGATTAAAATAATTTTTAAGCGTCAATCGATCCTTTCGTTAGCTCAATTAGGGAATACCGATCCTGGGTTTTACGAGTGTTTAAAAAATAATTTTTGATTACAGAATATGGGGTCAAAGTGTTGACAACCCCTTCATTATGTCACTCTTTTAGAAGGTCACCTTTTAGCTTTATTGACTTGCGTACCGTGGATCATGGACATAATCTTGAGGAAGAGTTGTGCAGGATCGATATTATTAGCTTATATGGTCGAAATTCAACCTTTGGAGTACACATTGTTAGATTCTGAGGATCTAATGGGGGATATCTAAGGGCTCTTAATATCTATTTCTCAATGTCAAAATAGTGGAAGAAATAAGCATATTAACATATCTTTAATCCTAATTTTTGAAAAATTCGTAATGATTTTCAACATTTTCACTCATTACAATCTTCATACTAAAATACCGCAATATCTTTGTCTGATATTCCCATCTAGTAAATAATATCCCTCAAATGCGGTGCACCTTGCCTATTATTGGGAACGCATCATCTTTTGGACAAATTGATGGATCTCATCTGTTTGGGATAAACTCAATCGTAGGTCCGATAACTTTAACTGCAACAACTCCAACTAGTTGGTAGAATTCTTCAAAGAAAAGAGTGAGCTTAGAAGCAAGTCAATGTACTTCTTGAATAAAGATTTAGTGATGCGGGTCTCCCTTCAAAAGCCAGGAATTAGGAACCTATATGCCTTCATAAGACGCCCAAATGTAGCCTTAATGAAAGTTGGCAAGTTCCTTGGTGGATCCATGGGAGGAGGTGAAATGGTGAATCATAAGATCTTCTTAGGCATGCAAGCGGAAACAATCTTAGTGTCATGGAGTCTGGGCATCGTGCGGATGGTGATACAAACACGCTTGTTGGTGTGGGGCTTGTCAATCTTGCACCCCTAATATCCCCATCTAATGGGAATGATAGAAAGCTTGGCAAGGATGATGACATCTTGGATGATGATGGCGACCTCCTTGGAGCACTTGATGCCAAGTTCGACATGGCTGTTTCCATCATCGACAGTGATGAAGCCCTTGAAGTAAGTGCATTGGTTGATGTAGCTCTATTTTTTAGATAGGCATAATTCTCATGACTTCATCCTTGAGCTGAGGGCAAAGGAATTAAGGTATCTACAGTCTGTTCTTCATGAAAAGAGAGCGAAGGTAGATTTTTGTTCCTTGATCACATGCTCCACTCGAAGGAAAGTGCAATTAGTGTGATGGAGTTAGATTTTTCCTTGAGGTCCTTTCCAATAAAAGATCCAGCTTCTTTTCCATTTGTTCCTTCCCTCTTTTCCCTTGAAATAGCCCACCATCCATAGCACAGACTCTGGTAGGATTCATTAGATTTAAGCTATCTTTGCCAGTAGAAGATATGGTTGTAGCATTGGTCACAATGATTTATCAATTAAATCATCAAAAATAAGAATCTAATTGCTTGCTCTGGAGCACTATAAATTACCAAAAACTCTTCAATCATGCTAAGGTAGTAGCATCAATCATAATGATTCCCCTATTGAGTCATCAAAAATAAAAGTTCAAATGCTTTGCATTGGAGCATTATGAATAGGAAAAAAGCTTTTCAATAACATTAAGCTACAAGCACAACTACCAATATCAAAGCCCATGGCTCTAATACAATATAAAACACCATATTTTCAATGCAAATCAAATGCATTGACCTAAGATCCAAACAATATCAATGTAAAACAAGTAATAGCAATGAAAGAAAAAATATTAGAGAGAGATAGTTATATATTAAAATAATAATAAGTCAAGAGCCTTTCTTTAACTTACACTTTTAGTCTTCTAACTTTCTCTCTTACATACAAATACATCAAGCTCACATAAACAACAAAACTAAAAGACATCTTTAAAACTGTTTATCTCTGCCATACTCTCTTTCTCCGTTGGCACTGCATTACATATGCTTATACAGAAGGAAAAAAAAAAAAAAACTGTATCTAGTTACAAAGAAGAAAATTCATGTACTATAAGGATTAGAAGCCAATTCTTATCCACTCATTACAAAATTTGTTAACATTAAATTAATCCTTAATTTATAAATGTTCGTAATGACTTCCAACATAATGTAAAGAGAATTGGTTGAATTTGATTAGGTTTGATGTTGATGCAAAAATTTTAAATGTTAAGTAAGAGCTTGAATATTCATTATGCACTGAAGAGATTTTAAATAATTATATAAAATAAAAATTCTATAAAATTGCTATTAGATCAGCTATGTTATTTGGAACAGTGTTAAAAAATACTGAAATAATATTTGAATAAATTAAGCGTAACAAAAATATGCATGTTAAGATGGATATGTGGTAAAATTTTTAAAGATATTATTAGAAATAAATATATAAGAGAAATGATAAAGAGTAGCCTTAATTAAAAATAAATAAATTAAATTAATTATGATGGTTTAAACATATACAATTAAGACCTTTAAATGCTTCCGTTGAAAAGAGTAATCTTTTAACCATTTATGATAAAATTAGAGGTAGATCTAAAATAAAATGAATAGAAATAATTAAAAAAAATATAATTATTTGTAATTTGCATGTCAACTTAGTGGAGTAAGCAGATTTATATAATCAACCCCATGTAGTTGAAAAAAAAGGCTTAGTTGAGTTGTATACAAAATAAATTTTAAAAAATATCTTTCAACTAGTTTCTTTCTTTTTTTACATCATATTTTTTTTTGAGATATTAGACATCATTAAAGCATATCAATTTTTTAACAACATTTTAATAATAAATAAATCTCATCAAAAAATTTTGTCATTTACAATTTTTCAATTAGTTCTTAGTAGCCTTTTTTTTTTTTCATTTGTTGGGTTTGGTTTTTTTTTCCGCGGGCCGGGGGGGAAAGTGGGCGGTGTTGCTGGCTTCACTCGAAAGGCAAAAGAGCATAAGACTTATTATATGCATCAACGAAGCGGCCTCTTAAAAGCGAATGCGAAGGCTTACCTCGGTATTCCTCTGGCTTTATATAATGATGAACTTTTGATTGGGTGTACTTCATTCATATGGTATTCGAATGAAGCCAGCTTATAAGCCCTGCGGCGAGGGAGAGAGAATCGAAGTACCACGAGAGGCCTCTTCATGGGGCCGGAACCGCGCGCGAACCCCCACGAGGCACTTGGACTCGCGCGCGCAGCAACCGGTGGGCATGGCAGGGGCCCCGCGTTTCTTTTTCTTGTCCCTAACAAAGCGAAGGCACGGTACGGTCCCCAGAAAGGATCCACCGCTCTCCGGCGAAGGACTTTCCTTCGCCTCCACACGAAGCCCCACCAAATTCGCGAACAGAATACGCCCGTGCAACACGTCACATCCAACTGGTGGCCTCGTCCCGTCAGTGGGTGCGTCTGGGTGCGATTCCAATCCCCCCCCCCCCCCCCCCCCGTCTTCATTGTGAACCGGTCGCGGCGTCGAAATGACGTAAATGCTCTTCCGCCGATTTGCATTCTAATTTTCTCCGTTGCGAGGTATTTTTATAATTTTGGTATATGGTGAAGGGCAAGGAGGACATTGCGGACCCAAAGATAAAGGCGGAGCAAGCGATCAGCGCGGGTTGATTCGTATCATTTTCCATTAACGAAACGAGACGCAAAAGAACAAGACCACCATCCTTTCATGAAAAAGAAGAGGTGACCAAGATATAAAGAGAATGACAATTTTAATGAGAGGACACGGAACTCTCAAACGAAAATAATAAAAAGTCAAGTCCACTCCCACCCCATCTTCCCCTTCGATTCCATCCCATATCTCGAAACCGTTACAAATTTTTTCCCCAAAAAAAAAAAAAAAACAAATAAACCAAAGCGAGCCTTATCCTTCCATAGCAGGGGTAACCATCCGTCTAAATCCCGTGTCGGTTTCCACCGTTAATAAAAGAACCCCCGATTTTCCCAATTCTTTTTTTTAAAAAAAATTTTAAACATTTCGAAGAAAGATGGAGAGAAAAAAAATTCAAAAGAGACTGGTTTGGTGATCAGAACTCCCGGGGATCCACAAAAATGGATAGCCCGGGAGGAGCCTTCGTCCAGTCGCCGAGGGCGCCGTCGCTGTAGTCCTCAGCGAGGCGCTTCACGCACCACAGGTCCTCCGCGCACGATAGCCTCCCCCAGTGTGGAATCCCCCGCCGGAGTGGCTCGCACGCAGCCACCTCCGTCGCCACCACCCCGCACCCCCCCTCCCGCGCCATGTTGTGCGCGTGCCGGCACAGCGCCCTCACCATCGCCGCCGCCCGCTGCCCCTCGCCGCCGAGGCCGTAAAGAAAATATAACCCAAACGGTCGAAAAAGGTCCGGCACCGAAGGGATCCGCAGCCACGGCAGCGCCCGGTCCACCGCCCGCGTCGTCTGCGCCAGCCCCCGCCACCACCGCGACCCCCCGAACCTCCAGCCGGAACACCTCCTTGGAGTTCCACACGCTGACCACCGCCCACGACTCCGGCGGCGCCTCCAGGAACGCCTCGATGCCCTCCCACTGGAACCCCCGCTCCACGGCGAGGTAAGTCCCCAGGGAAAGTTGGTTCGAGAGGACGGCGTCGATGTCGCGGGGGAAGAACTCGGTGGTGGCGAAGCGGCGGCGGTAGAGGATCTCGGCGTCAGCGGTGGGGAGGCGAAGGATCTGGACGCGGCGGGAGAGAGGGAGGCGGTGGGCGAATACCGGTTGGACGAGAATCGCCGGTGTCCGGAACTTGGAGTAGCCGCACCGCTCGGTGAACAACGTCACCGACGCCTCGTTATCCTTATCGGTGGCCATATACGCGTACTCCGCGCCCTTCTCTCGGAACCACTCCTCCATCCGCCTCACCAGCTTCAGAGCTATTCCCCTCCGCCTATTCCACCGGATTAATGATTTTTAAAAAAATGAGGAATAAGGAATGGCATAAGTTACTGTTTATAATAAATTATTAAGGGAAGGAGGAATAAAGGGGGAATAAATGTTGGGCTCACCGGTGGGAAGGGGAGACGCGGAGGCCGAGGAGGTAGGCGACCTTGGTGTAGATGGGGCTCGGGCTGTGGTGCCTCGTGGGAGCGCCGGCTCGTTGGGGCTTCTTCCCGCAGGCGACGGTCTTGATGCACCCCCGGACGAGGCCTACGATCTCCCCCTCCGGCCCACTCGTCTCCGCTACCTTTACAATGCAATATTTATATGGTTACTAAACCTCACTGACTTAAAAGAAACCCAGAAGCAAACCCCACCCGCAGACATAGTCGAGAAGAAAAGTAATAGTAGTAGTAGATGAAGAAGAAAGAGAAGGTTGGTTGGCTTACCAGCATGAGATAAGCGGGGGAGTGGCGGACGCGGCAGACGGGGTCGCCGAGGAGGTCGGTGAAGAGGGACATCTCACCGCTGGGCCCCACCTCGCACATCCGCTCGACCGCCTCCACCCCGAGGCAGTCCCTCTCCCGGTCGAATTCCCTCACCACTATCCCTCCTTCGTCCTCCTCCATCTTAATTTTCTCCCTTGCTGCCGCTGCTGCTGCTGCGTGCTATATTCCTGATAGAATAGTACCAATATGTATCTCTCTCTATACTTTGCTTTGAGACCAGTGGTTAGTTATGGAAGGAAGGAGAAGGGATCACGGCTGGGCGAGCGAGATCACGTGTAAGGGAGGAAAAAGGGAGAGAGAAATATCTATCCTTTTGCCTAACTGAATCGTGAGTCGTGGATCTCTCACGCAGTGCACTCTTTTGTGGCTACGCTCCAATACAATCTTTTGCGTTGGTTCGGGACGGTTGGGGCTATGTTTAGGGCAGAAACCAGTTAATCTTTTGGAGCGCGAGGCTTTATTGGGGGAGGGGGAGGGGGAGGGGGGTGTATTTATACCCGTTTTTCTGTGGCCATGAGAGAGAGAGAGAGAGAGAGAGAGAGGTGAGAGAAAGGCCTTAGTGGGGCTCGGATCATGGGACCTACACTCCTCTGATATAGTAGAGTAATAGTACTAATGATGATAATAGAAGGCACATAGCTTGAGAGCAGAGCAGAGAGTAGCAGGAGGGGGGTGGGGTTCGGGTTCGAAAGGAAATGGCGGCTGTGGCTGCGCGGACCCTCTCTGCGTCCCCTGCGCCGCAGGTGTTCTTTAATCACCAACCCACTCCCCGTCCGCATCTTCACCATCCATCATTCATGCCACCTACTTCTGAACGCATCCATCACCCATGCACCGAAAGCGCGGAGTAATTTTATCGGCGCGCATAGCACATTACATTGCGCACCAAAAAAAAAAAAAAAACCACTAAAAATATCCATCATCATATGCATGCAGTCATGACACATGAGAGCCATAGGCTTAATAATTCCTAGTAATGATAATAAATGAAACGACGTAGCGGGCGGCGACGTGGCGGGAGGGGCGCCAGGAGAAGGGGGAGGGGCGCCACGTGGCGGGGAGGCGGCGGTTAACGGCGCGATATGATGAGCGCGGTTACGGCCGTCACCGAGGCAATTAAGGACGGGTGGTGACGAGGAGCCGCCGTGTCAGTTGTTCCGCTGGACCACACCTACCGATGTGACTTTCTATATCATGACGGAGGGATGGCAGCGAACGGGACTGTGGCGTACGCAATCGCTACAGTGTGCCGCGGGATAATTTATTGCTTAAAAATAAAATAGATGGAAAGAGAGCATGGATCCAATTTCCGCTCACTGTTGCTATCCAACCGTTAGCCAAAAGCGAGAGGTGGGAGGCCAGTCTTTATTACGGCTGAGAGCCGTTTCAGATGATGGCAATCATTGGGATCTTCTTTGCCATGGGGATCTTCTCTCTCTAGAGCCAGGGACGTTTGGGATGACCATGACAGGTAGGGATGGATGGGTCATGGGTCCATCGTTAGAATAGAATGTTCACTTACGTGACCCGGGCCCAAGTCCACCTTCCACACGCGGCTCGTCATGGACCATGTAGTGATGTATTCGTTGAACAAGACGGCAAAGATTTACGTTTGATCACATGCATGCAGGTTGAATGTTAACTTTACTTGACCACCCGCGCGCCAAGTTGATTGGATTATATATATATATATATATATATATATATATATGTTTCAGATATGATGGTGGTACAAGATTCTTATGTTGGGGTTGGGACCATGAAAGTTGGCAAAAGTGTTGGTCGAACCTGTTTTTGAAGTAGAATAATTACGGTCGCTCAACTTGTGTGATACGTGATTGGAGTCCTGGTGGTGGTTGAGCTATGCATGGCTCTCGTTGTTAGCCATTGGATTAATTTATTTTAATTTCGGCGATCTAGTAACTGGTCTAGTGATCGACCAGTGGGGTTTTGGAAAACCCAATTAGTCATGCTTAATTGGCAGATCACGGCAGCACATTTTTTGTTTTAAAATCAAAACAATAACCAAGCATTCAATGTCTCAGTGATTAATTGGTCACGTTGAACCTACGATGAAATGAAATATAGTATATATAACATCTTAGTGACTTGATAATTAACGAGCAATTCTGATTCTCATTGTTCAGTCTTTTTTTTTGCAAGCCAAAGCAGAAAAATAGCTAAAAAGCTTGCTGCACTTTGTCATGCCTCTCAACATGAAATTAATTAAGGATAAAGATGAGGGTAAAATCATGAAAATAATTAATGACGACCACAATTATATGATAGACGTAATGATCTTAATGATTGTTTGCATCAACCATGTGATGATCTGCCACATAACGAGGAGTACCGTTCCATATGTCGGATTATGTTCTCTGATTGCAAGACCAGCCAAGGCGACGGGTCGGAGTCAAGTTATGCATGGTATCACGATGAACTAGTTCATTCAATTGCCATCTTGATTCGTCCAAGAAAATTGCTTGGAAGAAGTCCAGTACAGCTCGTTCAAATATAAGGTCTGGGGGGACCATTGTAGGGTGGCTTGACTACAAAGTGGTCGACTGTTAGCAGCTTAAAATCACTAATGAAATCGTTGGTGAAATCAAGATAGATTAAGAAAGATAAACAAGTTTAGCGCCATTAGTGTACATATGTCACACCAAGGTGATCACATGTGAGCAATGGAAATGGTGACCAGAGAAGTGTGAGACAGCAAGACAGATGCCTCGATAGGATTCGCATGGCTGGATTCTGTTCCCCTCTACCAGCATAAGGGTCGGGCTTCGAACGCCACCAACCGGCACGAGACACAAGCTCACAACCAACGTTGTCGTGCCGGAATGGGACCAAAGTGGCCTCAGCTCAGGCCATGTCCACCTGCCCATATGGCTAATTGCCACCTCTAACCCACGACCCAAAATATAGGACATATTATATGAAGCATTGGATTGGAAGAGCATGAGAGATTGGCAACTAGGCCAGCAAGTTTGCGGTAATTCGGGATTGGTGTCTGGTCTTGGGTCATGAGATGGTTGAGTTTGTTAGCACAAACGAGACTTGAAGGAGAGAGATTGACCAAAAATGAGCCTTCGATCGAGAAGGGTGCATGGTAGCGTGGCTCGAGGAATGATGGAGAGATGAGAGAGTCTTCGAAGAGGAGGTATCTCTCTCTCTCGATCTGTTTCTCTCCTCCCCCTTTTGCTCTCACTCGTTCTTGGATGGCCAAAAAAAAAAAGGTATGCATGATTTGGATGTTCACCAACTTCTGTTTTAATAATCCTCTCTTTGTTTGATGTTCTTGGTATCGAGACCATCGATTGACCCGGGCTTTCTCACGGTTCTTTCCTCATTTTGTCAAGGTCTCTTCCCTCAGATAAATGGTACCATGTGATTAGGAGTCTCTTTCATCTTAAACTAATCTACAGGCAGGATTTTGTCTCAAAGAAGCAAATTATGAGTCCAATATTAGCCCTCCAGTGCACACGGTGCATGGTGTATGGAACCAGTCTAGTTCCTTGAGCATAATACGTGGGAGTTACATCGAAGTACTACCAAAGCCCGGTCTGCTAAATTTTTCTAGATGCATTACATGAGTATAAGTTTGATATATATATTTTTATCAATATTTTCCTTAAAGCTACCTTTTATTCTGAAATATCTGCGGCTTAACAAATAACAATACAAACCAGCTTAACAAACAATAGATGCAGTAAGGAGGAGTACTTGATTCAAACTTAATTATTTGTTTAAACTCGAATAAAGCCAACCAGCAGGCCAACTGCAGCCAAATCTTTTTTTTTTTTTTTTGGTACAAGCGGATGATCACACCGGCCTAGTACGAGTCAGCCATGATAAGTCAGAAAATAAAATTTGCTTAAGTACAATAGGATAGGGGTCACCCTGTTTTCAAAACTAAAACTTTGAGTGATGGACCACCGAAGCCACCACCCAATCCTGAGAAATCATATCAATGACTCTCATGCTACTAGGAACCTCAGTACTGATAAAAGTAGGCCAGCGTAAGAGTGAGAGCTCCGCAATCCATATATTCTAGACAATATCCACTGATGTACCATCACCAATCATCCATGTGATGTTCTTCAAGACTTCAAATGCATATATGCAGACCTCCTTTTAGAAAAAAGAATAACCACGGAAAGACTAAAAATTCGTAGCAGGGGTTCACTCATCATATCTAGCATGCATGAATGAGCTTCAAAAGCAGTGCGGATCAAGAATGAACCGAGAGGCGTGTCTAGCAAGTAGAGCCTCCCTCCGCACAATCAATGACTGAATGCCAAAGCCACCTTCAAAAATTGGCATGCAAATAGAATCCCATGCCTGTAGGTGAATACCATGACCATTCTGCATCGAGGCCCAAAGTTCTTAAGCATCTCTCTATCCTTTTCAGACAAGTGATTGGGATAGCAGCTTTGGAAAGTAAATAAAGAGGAAGAGATGTGAGAACCGAACGCAAAAGGATGATCCTTGCCATTATAGATAATTCAGTGACCTACCATCCATCTATGCATTCACGGATCCGGTGCTCGATATCACTATAATCACAACATCGTGGCCGTCTTTCTGTGATAGGGATCCTCAGATACGATAGATGGTCAGCCTGGTTGAGGATGCCAAAAGTATGAAGGATGGCTTCCCTTATAATACTGAAAGTCTTCGACTGAAGCACATCATTGACTTTTGTAAGTTAACCTTCTGTCCAGAGGTCTAACAGTAGTTCTGAATGATAGAAGCAAAGGTAGTCGCAGTGCTGACATTGGCCTGGCCTAACAAAATGCAATCATCGATAAATAGAAGATGGGAGACCGTTGGCCCATCCGGACCCGCCATGAAGGGGGCAATGTGAAGATTATGCTACGCCTGGTATAGCGCACGCGATAAATCATCACAAGCAAGAATAAACAATAAGGGGGATAGCGGGCAACCCTGGCAAAATGCTATAGTGAAGTGAAAGAATTTAGTCTGATTGCCATTAATAAGAAGAGAAAGATAACCTATGGATGCAAGTAATAATCCAATCAATAAAGAGACCATCAAACCCAAATTTTAGAAGAGTTCGGTGCAGCAAACCCCAACTCAATCTATCATAAGCTTGTTCCATATCCAGTTTAACAGCCATCAGACATTGTCGGCCAGAGGATCTATAAAGATCATGCATAAAGTTCTGGGCTATGAGGATATTATCCGATATGCTGCGCCCTCTAATAAAGGCTCTCTACTCCATAAATATTGTTGGCCCAGATGGCAACCCAAGAGGGGGGGTGAATTGGGTTCTTTAAAAATTTAAATTCTGTTTCGAATTAGATAGAATGATGCCAAAGTATGCAAGTGAATGGAGTTAATCGAAGCTGAGCGCAGGCAGTTAAAGAAGAGAGAGAGAAATCAAGACACTACAAACACGCAGATTTTATAGTGGTTCGGTGTAACCAACACCTACGTTCACTCCCAAGTAGCACTTGGGTCCACACTATAATCTCCTTGATTACAGCCGAGTTGTTTTGCAAGCTCATAACTCAAAACTTGTTGTTTCACTGGGATCACAACGAACCCAGCTGGTTTTTTCGGGCTCACCAGCACACAACCCAAAACACAAGCTGTCCTTAGCTTGTCCCAAGGTATAGTACCTCCACTAATTCAATCCCTTGATTGAACTAGCAAACAATAATAAAAATGAAGTTTACAACACAAGATAGCTCCTTAAATGAGCAAATATTCAATTTAAATAGACAAGGTTAGAAAAGCCTGATTGAAGCTCGTTGAATGTGTGTTTTCTTCTTTTCTTCTTTTTCTTTTCTCTTGAAGGATTGAATCGGGCCTCAGCTCAATTCTTCATAGCAAGCTCGGATGAGAAGATGAGGATTTGGAGATTTTTGCTCTCTTTCTTCTTGGGGTGGAAATCTCCTTGATTTTCTCTTGAAAAGCTTTTGGATCTCTCCTTTGGACTCTTTGAGATTGATGGATTTGTTCTTTGAGTTTTTCCTCTGTGTTTTCTTCCTTGAGATCTTTCGGATTTTTTTGTCTGTCTCTTCTCTGTTTCTTTTTTTCTTCTTTTTCCCTTTTATAGATCTCTTAATCCAGGTTTAGATGGAAAAACTAGCCATTGGAGATGTTTGGATTCTTCTACACACAAAGAAAATAGCCGTTAGAGGTTAGGTGAGAAGAAATCTTACCGTTGGAGTCCATTCTGACACATAAAAAGTCCGTTCCTGACAGGTTGGAGTCGGCTCCAACTTTTCAGGTGTCGGCTCCATGACGAGTATCCAAAAATAGAAAGTAAAAGTTCATTGAGGAGTCGGCGAAAAAGTTGAGTGTCGGCTCGCCGCTTTCGGGTGTCGACTCGGAATCCATAAGGTATCGGCTCCAGAAATGCTCAAAATAACACTCTCTGTTCTAAGGTTAGAGTCAGCTCCAGAGACTGTAAGTGTCGGCTCCCGAAATTTAGGTGTCGGCTCCCAAAAACTTGGTGTCGACTCCGGAAACTGAAACAGAATACGCTTTTCGGTGTCTCAGGTTGGAGTCGGCTTCGAAACTCTGGGTGTCGACTCCAGACCGTGCCAAAAATCAGAAAACATCTGATTTGCCATGGGGTCAGCTCCAGACCATATAGGTGTCGACTCAAGGCTCTGAATTTTGAAAAAATACTTCTGGCATTTGATTCAAAACAAGTTTCTTTGTACATTTTGATTGATCAAATATTTTTAATGCCTGAAACCCTTGTTAAATCTATTAGAAACATAATGGATATACTCATGTCATTATTAATCATCAAAATCAATAATTGGGTCAACAATCTCCCCCTTTTTGATGATTATAAAAACATTGAGTATATGCATGATTTAAATAATAAGGTTTTCAAATCAAATTTCTCAAATATTTATCCCTTACAGATAAGCTCCCCTTAAATGAGGTAGCTCCCCTATGATACTCAATTTAATATCAAACAGAAAACTTTTAATGTTTGATACCAATTAATCAGTCATATCAAATTTAACATGTATTCTCCCTTTCGATACATATATGACAATTGCTTTTCCCTATATGCATGCCAAATTAAGCTTATTTGTTCAATGCAACTTTCAATGCATCTATAAATGTTAACTTTCAATGCATATATAAATGCCAATTATGTAACTTTCAATGCATATAAATGCTAATTATAACTTTCAATGCATATATAATGCTAATTACTTTTCCTTTTTGTAACTTTCACTGCATATACAATTAGCAATTACAATGCATATGATTAGCAATTACTTAATGCATATACGATTAGCAATTACTTCTCCCCCTTTTTTGTAATCAACAAAAAGGATACAAAGCTTGAAGTAAAATAACAAAGTTGATAGATGCTTCAAAGATCAAATAACATTCATTAAGTTTCAAAGAAGTTCATTACACTATAATGTCAAACATTACATCAGATTACAAAAAAAAGGCTTCATTACATCAAAATAACATTAAAGATTTTCATTATAACATAATCAAATATTAATTCTAAGAAGTCTTTGCAAATCTTCTATAATTTTTTCATCCCATCACTTTGAGTCCTAACAAATTCCTTTAGTCTTCTATCAACAAATGCACATGCAGTCATAATCTTGTCCTGAAGCTCAGCATTACATTTGAAGTAAGTCTCTGAATCTCCACCAATATCTTTAAGTTCTTCAAAAATATTCTTGAGATCATTCCTTAAAGATTCTGCGGAGGCTCCAAGGGTGGATTCAATCTTACCAATTCGATCATCCAAAGAGTAATACAATTCTCTTAAGTTCATCAAACTGTTATCAACTCTGTTTTCATTTCTTCCTTGTGAGCAGCAAATAAACTTTTGAGTTGCTCTAACTGAATATCTGAAAATCCAATAGATGACATAGGTGGCGGTACAGGAGCTGGAGCAGGAGTGGAGGTGTGAAGATCTGTTAGGCTTGGTGAAGGATGCCTCACTGATGGACCAGCCTCAGAGGTGCAGAAGTCTAATCTCAGCGGCTCTCTCATCCAGATGGCCTTTTCTCTCCCATTGACCATTCACTTTTACAAACCCCATCCTGTGCAGTAGCCAAGCTATAATCAGTGTGTCTAAGGTTCTTTGATGGCTCATTCTCAGAAATCACAACTCCTTGACTTCTAAAAACCATAGTTAAAATCATCCCATAAGGCAAAGAAGATCTCCTTTTGCCCCGGCCTCAGCCATATACCATATCATCATCCCAGCAAGATTAATGGCTGACCCGTCAAGACACTGTCCATAACCACAATGTCTCGCTCTGAGACATACTCAAAACGACCAGTCTTGGGGAATAAGATCCTACTACAATGTTATGTAATAATCTAAGCTCCAAGGGCAACTGATTAGCCCTAACTTCTTCAAATTCAGTTACTTCTCTCCTAACATCCTTGACAAGCATCTGATCTCTCACTGTGAATATCAGCAAAGCCCAGTGACAGGGATGCTCAAAAGATTTCCTAAATTTGAAATGTAAGATGAACTCTCTTCCCTCTTACAGAACTAACTATCCCACCATCTCCCTTGATAAATTAAAGTAAAATTCCTTAACTAGGGCTGGATAAGTGGGAACATCCAAAGAACATACCTTATCCCACCGAGCTCTTTAATTGTCTTCCAATGAAAACCCTCGGCTCAAAGAAATCAAAATCTACTTTCCTTCCCATAGTAATACTCCCCGCAAGGGTATCTACCTGAGGAGAGGAGGGCTAGGATTATCCGAATGGGTTGAAGAGGAATCATCGCTTGGAGAGGCTCACGGAGGGACGCCGAGCCGTACGCTTCCGGTGGTTACGGGAGCACCAAGACCGATCCCCTACTTAGGTGCCATAGAAATCTTAGGAATGGTTGATTTGAGGGAGTTTAGGCTTTGGGAGGTTTGGAGAGGTTTTGGAAAGTTTGGAAGATTGAAATGAGAAGGTGTCGACTCTGCCCTAATAAAATCAATTTGGGGCCACCAGGTGTCGACTCCCGCAAAGTCGGGTGTCGACTCCAAGTCGCTAACACAGTTAGCGCTCGAACTGGAGTCGGCTCCACTTAATCGGGTGTCGGCTCCAAGGTCAGACCGAGAGACACAGACAAGGTGTCGACTCCAAATTGAGGTGTCGACTCCACTGACAGTTTCAGAGAAAAATAAGAGTTTCAAACATCGAAACTTGTCAAAATAAATCAATAAATTTTGATAAAATCTTTGGAATATGAGAATCAAATTGCTCAAATGACTAGATAAATTGTCCTTAAAATTATGAAAGGAATCTCAAGAAATTGATAGAAATCTAGATAGTCATTCCTTAAGGTTTCAAAATCATTCCAAAGGATCACAAATCCCTAATTCACCTCTAAGATAACAAAATCTCTCTTCACTCAAAGGTTTTGTAAATATGTCAGCTAATTGTTCTTCAGTACTAACATAATCAAGAATTTCATTATTAGCTACATGTTCTCTTATAAAGTGATATCTAATTTCAATGTGTTTAGTTCTTGAATGTTGGATTGGATTTTAGTTAAATTGATTGCACTTGTATTATCACATCTAATAGGAGTTTTATCAAGTGTTATGCCATAATCTTCAAGTTGTCGCTTAATCCAAAGGATTTGAGCACAGCAACTTCCAGCTGCAACATATTCTGCTTCAGCAGTAGATAATGCAACCGAATTTTGCTTTTTGCTAAACCAAGAGATTAAGTTACTTCCTAAGAATTGACATGCACCACTTGTACTTTTTCTATCTAGTTTACATCCAGCATAGTCAGAGTCAGAATATGCAATTAAGTTTAATGTTGAGTCTCTAGAATACCATAATCCTACATTTTTAGTTCCACTTAGATATCTTAAGATTCTTTTTACAGCAATTAAGTGAGATTCTTTAGGTTCTGATTGAAATCTAGCACATAGACAAACAGCAAACATGATATCTGGTCTACTTGCTGTTAAGTAAAGTAGAGATCCGATCATACCTCTATAGTATTTTTGATCTACTTTCTTACCATCTTCATCTTTGTCTAATTTGCATGAAGGACTCATAGGTGTTCCAAGGGTTTGATTGATTCCATTCCAAACTTCTTGAGAATTTCCTTTGTGTACTTTGTTTGGTTGATGAAAATCCCTTCTTTGCTTTGCTTGATTTGAAGTCCTAGGAAGAAGTTGAGTTCTCCCATCATGCTCATTTCAAATTCACCCTGCATTAACTTAGCAAATTCTTGACACAAAAGATTGTTAGTAGCACCGAATACATATCATCTACATATATTTGTACTACTAATAAATCTTTGTCTTTTCTTTTCAAAAATAAGGTTTTATCTACATTTCCTCTAGTAAAATCATTTTCAATCAGAAATTTGCTTAACCTATCATACCAAGCTCTAGGTGCTTGTTTTAAACCATATAGTGCTTTGTGCAATTTAAAAACATGATTTGGAAATTCATGATCTTCAAAACCAGGTGGTTGTTCCACAAAAACTTTCCTCATTTATAAATCCATTTAAAAATGCACTTTTAACATCCATTTGAAATAAATTTATGTTCATATGACATGCAAATGCAAGTAGTAATCTAATTGCTTCTAATCTAGCTACAGGTGCAAAAGTTTCATCAAAATCAATTCCTTCTTCTTGATTATATCCTTTTGCAACTAATCTAGCTTTATTTCTAATTACTATGCCATTTTCATCCAATTTATTTCTAAATACCCATTTAGATCCTATAACTGAATGATCTTTAGGTCTATCAACTAAGGACCATACATTATTCCTAGTAAATTGATTTAATTCTTCTTGCATAGCTACATCCAATTACTATCTTTTTCAGCTTCTTCAATAGTTTTAGGTTCAATTTGAGATACAAATGCAAGATGATTATTGATATTCCTCATAGATGATCTAGTTCTTACTCCTTGAGATGGATCACCTATAATCAATTCCTTTGGATGACCATAGGCATATCTCCAATCTCTAGGAAGATCTACCTCATTATGATTAGTATCAATAACATCAATCCTAGGTGAATCATCATCTTTAGCTTCTTGTTCATGATCTGAAGATACATCTATATTTAATTTTTCAATATCTCTTTCTAATATGTTTGTATCTTCCTCATCATCAATCTTTTCTGAACTTGATGCTAAAGATTCATCAAAAACTACATGAATAGATTCTTCTACAATTAAGATTTCTTGTTAAATACTCTATAGGCTTTACTAGTTGTTGAATATCCTAAGAATATGCCTTCATCAGATTTTGCATCAAATTTTTAAGATTATCTTTACCATTATTATGAATAAAACATTTACAACCAAATGCATGAAAATAACTAATGTTTGGTTTTCTATTATTCCATAATTCATAAGGAGTTTTCTTAAGAATTGGCCTAATTAAGCTCTATTAAGAATGTAACATGCGTGTTTATAGCTTCCGCCCAAAAGTATTTTGGTAGTTGGCTTTCACATAGCATGGTACGGGCCATGTCTTCTAAAGTTCTATTTTTCTTTCTACAACTCCATTTTGTTATGGTGTCCTAGGTGTGAAAAATTATGATGAATGCCATGTTCATGCAGAATTTTTCAAATAAATGATTTTCAAATTCTGTGCCATGATCACTTCTAAGAGACACTATGGTGTTGTTTTTCTCATTAGTGACTTTCTTGAAGAATTTCAGAAATATTGAGAAAGTCTCATCCTTATGAGCCAAAAATAATACCCAAGTGTATCTAGAATAATCATCTACTATCACAAGACCATATTTCTTTCCTCCTAGACTAGTGGTTCTAGTAGGTCCAAAAAGGTCCATGTGAAGTAGCTCCAGTGGCCTAGAAGTGGAAACAACATTTTTAGATTTGAAAATTTCTTGTTTGTTTTCCAAATTGACATGCATCACAAATTCTGTTATTTTCAAAATCTAACTTTGGAATCCCTTTAACTAAATCCATTCTTATCAATTTTGAAATTAAGTGTGTGCTTGCATGACCTAATCTACGATGCCACAACCAACAATCTCATTTACATTAGCATTATTAGCAACTAAGCAATGATTACTAGTAGACAAATTGTCTAAATCAATTAAGTATACATTGCCATTTCTATTACCAACAAATACAATGCTATTGTCAATGGATTAGAAACAGTGCATACAGAAGCTTCAAATGAAACTTTGAAACCTTTATCGCACAATTGGCTAATACTAATTAAGTTATGCTTTAAACCATCTACATACAGAACATTTTCAATAAAGTAGAGGGAGTTATCTGAATTTTACCAAATCCCATAATCTGGCCTTTACCATTATCTCCAAAAGTGACAACTCCTCCTCTTTATCTTCAAGGGTGATGAATTGATCCTTGTCACCCGTCATGTGTCTTGAGCAGCCACTATCAAGATACCACTTTTGTTTTGATCTTTTGGCCGCAAGACACTCCTGCAAAGTGATCAAACTTTCTGTTTAGGTACCCAAGCTTTCTTGGGTCCTTCATGGTTAGTAGCAATAAAGATTGTTCCTTTGGAACCCATATTTTCTTTCCTTTACTACTTAAGTTCTTGTTAATTTTCTTAAAATTACATTCAAAGGCTTTGTATCCCTTTTGTTACAACAATGACATGAAACTTCATTTTTTCTTGTTCTTTTTAAAGAAGTTTTTGACATACTTTTGTTTTATGTTAGGCCTATAACCTAATCCAGCCTTATCAAATATAGCTCTTTGATTACTCAATAATACATTAAGTTTTTCAGAACTATATGTAAATTTATCAACTATATTTTTATATTTATCAACTTCCTTCTTTAATCTATCATTTTCATTGGAAATTGATCTTTTTCTTCAATCAAAACTTCATTTTCTGATTTTAATTTTTCAACATCATGAGTAAGATTATCTTTTTCTTTGACAAGATTTAAATTATCGTTTTTCAAAGATTTGTTTTTCTTTTTCAAGCTTTAAAATCATCAACTAGTTCATTGAATGCTTCAAACAATTCTTCAAAAGTAAAGTCATTAGCTTCGGTACTTACCTCATCATCCTCAATTGCCATAAGACAGATGTTTGCAACTTCCTTTTGTTCCTCCTCGGAAGAGGATTCATCTCGGTCCATGTTGCAATGTATGCCTTTTTCTTCTTCTTGTAGGTCTTTTTTAGTTGAGGACAATCATATCTAAAGTGCCCCGGTTTCTTACACTCATAGCAAATTAGGGGGTCTTTCTCTTTATCTTTGTCCTTGTCCTTTTCTTTATCTTTTTTGCCTTCCATCTTAATTCCAGATTTCCTTTTATGAAAGGGTTTTCTTCTTCTCATGAATTTCTTAAACTTTCTAGCAAGAAGAGCTGTCTCATCATCATCTTCATCACTGCACTTTCCTCAATTTTGTAGCCTTAAGAGCTATAGTTTTCTTCTTTTTAACTTCTTCCTCTATGTGCTGCTTTATGGTTAACTCATGGGTCATTAGTGATCCAAGTAGCTCCTCCAAAGGTAAAGTGTTGAGGTCCTTGGCTTCTTGGATTGCTGTCACCTTTGCTTCCATGTCCTTGGAAGTGACCTAAGAATTTTACGAACCAATTCAGAGTTAGTATAGGTCTTGCCAAGACTTTTTAGACCATTTACAATATCGGTGAATCTAGTATACATGCATGCTATAGTTTCAGTTTGTTCCATGCTAAACAATTCATACTTATGAACAAGAATATTAATCTTAGATTCTTTAACTTGATTTGTACCCTCATGGGTAACCTCTAATCTATCCCATATTTCTTTTGTGGAATTACATGTAGAGATTCAATTAAATTCGTTTGCATCTAAGGAACAATATAAAACATTCATGGCCTTAGCATTGAGCTGAGCCATTTTCTATCATTATCATTCCAATCCCTTTCGGGCTTAGGAACAATAGAACCATCAATTATGTGTGTGGGTGTGCTAGGTCCATTAATTATGACACTCCATAATTCATAATCTGAAGCTTGAATGAATATTCTCATTCTTGTTTTCCAATATGAATAGTTGGAACCATTAAACAAAGGGGGTCTATTAGTAGAATGACCTTCGGCGAATGAAGATCCAGCTTGAGCTGCCATTTGGATCTTTAGCTCTAGATCGTTGGATCAAACAGGAAGTGAGCACTAGCTCTGATACCAATTGTTGGCCTAGATGGCAACCCAAGAGGGGATGAATTGAGTTCTTTAAAAATTTAAATTCTATTTCAAATTAGATAGAATGATGCCAAAGTATGCAAGTGAATGGAGTTAATCGAAGCTGAGCGTAGGCAATTAAAGAAGAGAGAGAGAAAAATCAAGACACTACAAACACGATTTTATAGTGGTTCGGTGTAACCAACACCTACGTCCACTCCCAAGTAGCACTTGGGTCCACACTATAATCTCCTTGATTACAACCGAGTTGTTTTGCAAGCTCACAACTCAAAACTTGTTGTTTCACCGGGATCACAATGAACCCAGCTGGTTTTTCGGGCTCACCAGCACACAACCCAAAACACAAGCTGTCCTTAGCTTGTCCCGAGGTATAGTACCTCCACTAATTCAATCCCTTGATTGAAATAGCAAATAATAATAAAAATGAAGTTTACAACACAAGATAGCTCCTTAAATGAGCAAATATTCAATTTAAATAGACAAGGTTAGAAAAGCCTGATTGAAGCTCGTTGAATGTGTGCTTTTCTTCTTTTCTTCTTTTCCTTTTTCTCTTGAAGGATTGAATCAGGCCTCAGCTCAGATTCTTCATAGTAAGCTCGGATGAGAAGATGAGGATTTGGGAATTTTTGCTCTCTTTCTTCTTGGGGTGGAAATCTCCTTAATTTTCTCTTAAAAAGCTTTTGGATCTCTCCTTGGACTCTTTGAGATTGATGGATTTGCTCATTGAGTTTTTCCTCTGTGTTTTCTTCCTTGAGATCTTTTGGATTTTTTTTTTTCTGTCTCTTCTCTTTTTTCTTTTTTTCTTTTCCCTTTTTATAGATCTCTTAATAGGTTTAGGTGGGAAAATAGCCGTTGGAGATGTTTGGATTCTTCTACACACAAAGAAAATACGTTAGAGGTTAGGTGAGAAGAAATCTTACCGTTGGAGTTTGTTCTGAGAGATAAAAAGTCCGTTCCTGATAGGTTGGAGTCGGCTCCAACTTTTCAGGTGTCGGCTCCATGACGAGTATCCAAAAATATAAAGTAAAAGTTTGTTGAGGAGTCGGCTCCGAAAAAGTTGAGTGTCGGCTCACCGCTTTCGGGTCGACTCCGGAATCCATAAGGTGTCGGCTCCAGAAATGCTCAAAATAACACATCTCTATTCTCAGGTTAGAGTTAGCTCCAGAGACTGTAAGTGTCGGCTCCCGAAATCTAGGTGTCGGCTCTCGAAAACTTGGTGTCGACTCCAAAAACTGAAACAGAATACTCTTTTCGGTGTCTCAGGTTGGAGTCGTCTCCGAAACTCTAGGTGTCGACTCCAGATCATGCCAAAAATTAGGAAAACATCTGATCCGCCATGGGGTCGGCTCCAGAACATCTAGGTGTCGACTCCAGGCTCTGAATTTTGAAAAAATACTTCTGGCATTTGATTCAAAACAAGTTTCTTTATATATTTTGATTGATCAAATATTTTTAATGCCTGAAACCCTTGTTAAATCTATTAGAAACATAATGGATATACTCATGTCATTTATTAATCATCAAAATCAATAATTGGATCAACAGATATAATGCGGGGTATCACTTCCTTCAATTGAGTGGCTAAAACCCGGACACATACCTTATACAATGCAGTGCAAAGGCTAATGGGCCGATATTAAAGAGGGGTGGAAGCATCCGTGGTTTGGGCATAAGAGTAATGAGAGTCCGCTTCCACTGAGCAAGAATAGATTTAGCTTGGAAAGCATTTTGTATGGCCTGCACTACATCGCGGCCCACAATATTCTAGTATGACCTAAAGAAAAAGGATAAAAACCGATCAGGCCTATGGGCCTTATTGGGGCCAAGGTACCATAAAGTCGATCGTATCTCGTCCTCAGTGATTAGACTGATAAGAAGGTCATTTTTAACTGCAGAGACCTTCTTAGAATACGGGATCGGATGGACACGAAACCCATCACCAGTGTGCTAAGCCCATCGGGACTGAAAGAAGTAAAAAAATTGATCTCTAATAACATGGATGTCTCTCTAATAATGCTCATCCTCGTCAGCAATACAGCGAATCCTGTTAGCAGCTCGACGCTTCAGGGTGGTCTGATAAAAAAATCTAAAGTTTCAATCCCCATCGCGAATCCACTGAATCCGAGACCTCTGCCTCTAGTAGATCTTCTACTGCTATAAAAGTGAGTTATGGGTGGCTATATTAGCTTGGATGGCAGTTAGATCAGAGCTAGGAAGACAACCTTCATTATCCTCTCTGATATGTAAAGTAGCAATTTCAGCTTCCATCTACTCTACTTTCCTGACTAGGTCTTCAACCTTCAATCTATTTCATCTAGAAAGTTGGCATCTTGCTAACTCAAGTCACCAGACAGCCTATACATTGCATAGCCTCTCACAGGTATACGCCACACCTGAGCTATAATGGTCCGAGCTGCAGAATAAGAAGTCCAAAACAGCTCAAACCGAAACTGTTTCTGCTACTACATCACCGCCTCTATGGAAATCAGGATAGGACATTGGTCAGAAGCTATCCTTGGAAGATGAATAACAGTGGTATAGGGGTAAATATGAAGCCATTGGGCCATGGCCATAGCCCTGTCAATCTCTCTCAAGCACGAGCTGAACCCTGGCGATTATTACACCAAGTAAATTGGAAACCCGAGAACCCTAAGTCAAGCACCCCAGCAGAAGAAACGAAGGACCTAAACTCTGCTATCTCCGCTGAACCAGTAAATTGTTTGCCCTCTCTCTTTTCATTGGCCCGATAATGCAATTAAAATCACCAGCAATGAGAGATGGGCAACCCTAATCAAGTAGAGAGAGAATCTCTGACCATAACATCCGTCTTTCCCAAAAATTAATACTAGCATAAACTTTCGATAGAAGCCAAGGGTTAATGTTCCATCTGAGATGATAAGAGTAATCTGCTGATTGCACCAGTGAAAGACATGCACCCTGATGAAGGTTTTGCGCTATAAAGCCAAAATTCCTCTAGATAGTCCCATAGACTCCACAGCATAGGAAGACCATGATCTAGCAACCTGTCTTCAAAATTGAGCTAAACTGTTCCCGATAATCAGGTTTCCAAAAGAATGCATATATCAAAATTATGTAGCTGCATAAGTCATCCAAACGAGGAGTGAAACGAAGGTTTACGGGCTCCTCTAACATTCCAAATAAAAATCTTCAGGACAGTTGGGGAAAGTAGGGCTCCAGGCTTATCCTCCATCATATCTGTATCAGGAAGGCATCCAGAATGAGAGGTGTCTACTTTTGGCTTCTGCCTGGGACAATCCTTTGCATGGGTCACTTCTCCAGTCTCAACCACCAGAAGGGGGCCAAGATCTGCAAATCTTGGCCCTGTCCCATTATAACTTCTTTGAGGGAGGAGACAATCGACTCATGGCTATGACTCTACATCTCACCCGCAGTGACACACCCTGGCCATGAGTGAGCTTAGCAGCCTTGGCAATTTGGACAGTAGTGCCCCGGTTTGAGTTCGAGGATGCTAAAAAGATGAACTTATCCTGAATATTTTTTGTTCTCGATGAAATAACTTTTTCTTTTTTTATTTTTAGTAATTACCCGTTGGACCTGGGTCTCCGCAGGCCTGGCCCGCTTAGAGGGACCTGGGTGAGCATCCTTCCTAACCTTGGGCCTACCAGCCCATTTGTCAGAGCCCAGAAGGACAAATGGGTTCTTAGTGATTAGAGTAGAATTCAGACTTATCTGAACTACATAGCTCTCTGGATGAGATCCTTTCCCAGTCTCAGAGCTGGGAACTGAAAGCCCGGCATGCCTAACACCCCCAGGCATGCCTCTCTCATCAATATTGGCCACATTCTTCCCTGGTGCCTTTGAACCAGACTCTGAGGTAGGGTGGTCTGTCATCTAATTGAGTTTCTGGGGGCTCTGATGAGCCACCTTCGTCGGCACTTGCCACCCGTCCTCCGGTCTAGGGATAGTGCCATGAACAGAACTGGAGAGAGGCTTCCCCTATCTCTCTGTTGCTTGGCCTTGGGTTGATTTGCATTGTCTCAGGGCTGCCATCCATGACCCAAACTTTGCTCCAGTCGAGGAAGGCTCCATCTCCGGCATAAAGGATCAGGAGCCGTTGAGATGCAAGGATCCACACTTAGGGCAAATCCCCTCCAAATGTTCATAAAAATATTGTTGCCAGAATGGTGCACTACTGCCCCTAAATCTGACACTAGGCCGTAGAGGACGCCTCAGGTCAATGCGAACACAGGCCCGGGCGAAACCTCCTCTGCTTCTCTCTTTGGTTGAGGAATCAGAGAAGACAAAGAGCCCTGCTGGAGCAAGGATTGTGCTTAGAATTTTGTTCGACCAGAACTTCATCAGCAGATTTAGGAGCCTCACCCAAAGTAGAGCTATTGCTATAGAATCGGCTGACGGGATAAACTCTGAAGATCAGTCCTCTGTAGCAATAGGTTGCCTATTGGCAATCCATGGCCTTCGCAGTGCCACCTCCTTGGTTTTGTGGTCAGCAAATCTGAATATATAACACATATGGGAGAGACATAGAGCATCAATATCGCTGGCGATTCCAGCTCTTCGGAACTCCTGGATGATAACTTTCGGAGGAACCCAACGATGGAAGCTCCTTGCAATGATAGCTCTCTACTCCCATCCATAAGATTCAGTCTCCAGAGCCTTAGAAGGCACTTGGATAACCTTCAAAAATTGCACCTTCAGCTTCACCACTTTCGCCGATGATGGAGATGGAGCCATTCAGACGAAACGGGTTTCAGCATTTCGTCTTCATGGCGTCTGGGTTGTTGACTTTTTACCTTTTTTAAAAAGAAAAAAGTTAAAAAAAAGGAAAGTAATAAGACCCCACACGAGCATTAAATGCTTGCATGGAGTCAAAATGCTCGCCACCAAGCTCGAGCGTTCCGCGTGAGAACTCTCGCCAGTAAACGAGCGAATGCTCAGCGAGCGTCCTCCTTCCATTCCGTGATTTCCAGAAATGTTCGAGCATTTGCTCGAGCGTCTCGCTTTTCCTTCAAGGAGGAACGATAACAAGGTCTAACGGCCAAAAATATCTTATATATATTTAGGGATAGACTAAAGAAATTGAGAAGGCAGAAAATAAAATCAAAATCCTAAAAGCTCTATTCGATTGTTGAAGATTCTGTTGCTGCAAGTGCTTGGAGTTGGGAATCTGTCTCAACAAGAGTTGGAATCTGTCTCAACAAGGAAGTCTGTCTCAATAAGCTACTGATGGTAAAAGATTTATTTAACTATTTTTATTATTATATTTTTATTTGGGCATTTGAAGTATCATTGGGTTTGCACCTCCATCCAATCGTGCTCACAGTAGAAGGATCGGATCGAGCTGGGTCATTGTACCTTGGGGACAAATCGCCAACAACCCGCACGAGGGGGCGAAAACTTGTCCTTAGGTTAGTGTCTAATATGCCTCAACCAATTTGATTCTTTTCAACTTTAGTTTATATTTTGAATTTAAATTTTAGATTAATTTTCTAGCATTTTCTAAGAAAGGATTTTTGCAAAAGGAAAAATAATTTTTCTAACAGCTAAGGACAAGTTTTCTTATCATTAGAAAGTGCTAGATTTTATTATAAGTAATTTAAAAAAACTCCTTATTTTTTAATCTGTTCAGAAGCCTTAGAATTATTTTGAATTTAAAATTTAAAATTTAAAATTTGAAATTCAAATTTGAAATTCAAATTTTGATATTTAAAAAAATTTGAAACTCAAATTTAAAATTAAATTATTTGAGTTAATTTTTGCTTAGTGGTTTTATTATTATTGCAAGTAGTTTCTAGATTTAATTCTTTTGAATTTAAATTTAAAATCTAGAAATATCTAAAAAATAACTAATTTAAAAAATTAAATTATAAGGCTAAACCTTACTTTTTGGTTGTGCAGAACAAATTAAGCAACCAATTTTTTCAAAATGGGTTCTGATGATCTTAGTGCAATCAAACCTAAAAAATTTAATGGATCATCTTTAGGAGGTGACAAAGCCAAGTGAAATACTGGCTTACCACTTTAGGCCTATTTTCTGCCATAGAATTACCAGATCCCAAATCCAATACTCAACAAGGTTCTTCTAGTATAGTTGATACCTCCTATTTTTCAACATCAAAAACATCCCAAGAAATATATTTTCATTGTAGACATAGAATTTTAAGTGCCCTATCTGATAATCTTTATGATGTCTACCTTCCTACTAAAACTGCTAAGGAACTATGGGATGCTCTTGAGGCTGAATATGGGATGGTTGATGCTGGTCTAGATTAATTCACCATCTCAAAATTTAGAAAGTACATAATGGTAGATTCCAAACCCATTAGTATTCAAATTCATGAATTTTAAGATTTTCTTAGAAAGTCAGAATTGACTGGTTGTAGTTTTTCTGAAAACTATAAGGTCCAAACCTTAGTAGATGCCCTTCCACCATCTTGGTCATCCTTTGCTCGAGAGCTAAGCCATAAGCAAGGTAACTTGACCCTAACAGAAGTGATTAACTCTATTAGGATTGAAGAAGAACACCGGCTAAGCTCAATCAAAATCAAAAGACCGATCTTGGACCTAAAATTCATCTGACCGAGTCAAATCCAACTCCAAATCAATTAAACCCAAGGGAAAGAATTTTAAGAAAAAAAAATTTCAATATAGATCCAACCAATCATACAAACCTTCTCAGAACCGACCAAATCAGAAGTCAAAAAATTATAAAGGCACATTCTGCTTTGTGTGCGGAAGGACAAATCATGTGGCGAAGGACTGCTATCACCGAAAGACTGAACCATTGAGGAATCATCTAAACCACAAGTTAACGTGGTTGAGAGTGGTGCTGAGCCTTCTTTTAGGTGGTAAATTCAAAATTCTTAATTAACTCAATCCAATCTTCTTGTGATTGGTGGCTTGATTCAGGAGCTAATGTTCATGTTTGTTTTGATCGCTCCTGGTTCTCCACCTTTCAGGAATCAAGTGGAGGAGGTGTGACACTTGGGAATAACTCTTCAGCACAAGTGCTTGGGAAAGGTCAAGTGGATCTAAAGATGACATCTGGAAAAATCCTGGTCCTTCATGAAGTGTTGTTAGTTCCTAGTGTTAGAAGAAATCTGATTAGTGGATCTCTCCTTATATCTAGAGGATATAAAATTGTTCTAGAGTCAAATAAAGTTGTAATTACTCGTAATAATGAGTTTGTTGGTAAAGGATTTGCATGTGAAGGTCTTTTTAAATTAAATGTATCCTCTAAGTTATCTAATAAAAGTCTCTTCTTTTTAATGTTGAATCTTCAAATGTTTGGCATAGTAGACTTGGTCATGTGAATTTTGATCGTATTCATTACATGACAAATCTTAATCTAATTCCTAAAGTTCACATTGATAGAAAGTTTAAATGTGAGATTTGTATTCAAGCCAAGATGCCAAGAAAACCTTTTAAATCAGTAAATAGGAGTTCAACACTTCTTGAATTAGTCCATAGCGATGTATGTGACTCTACCAAGTTTCCTACACGGGGAGAAGTCATTACTTTGTAACATTTATTGATGACTTCTTTTGATATTGTTATATATTTGATAAAATCTAAGGATGAAGTATTAGATAAGTTTAAGATTTATAAGGTAGAAGCTGAAACCCAAACTGAGAAAAAGCTTAAGAAATTTAGGTCAGATCGCGGTGGTGAATATACCTCAAATGAAATGACTCTATTTTATCAAGAATATGGGGTTATTCATGAAGTTACACCACCATACTCTCCTCAGTCCAATGGTGTAGCTGAACGGAAAAACGTACATTAATGGATATGGTTAACTCAATGTTAATAAGTTCAGGCGTACCCAGAACTTGTGGGGGAAGCTCTTTTAGCTGCATGTTATATTTTAAATAGGATACCCTTTAAGGATAGTCCTAAAACACCTTTTGAGCTTTGGAAAGGTAGAACACCCAGGCTAGATTATCTTAAAGTGTGGGGATGCTTAGCTAAGGTAGGAATACCTGAACCCAAGAGAAGAAAAATAGGACCTAAAACCGTAGATGCTATCTTTATAGGTTATTCCTTAGATAGCAGTACAAATAGGTTCCTAGTGATAACTCTGATATAAGTGGCATCTCAAATAATACTCTTATCGAATCAAGAGATGCTACTTATTTTGAAAATGTTTTTCCTTTCAAGAACCAAGTACCAAATCAACTCTCTTCTAATCCTTTCTTGGTTCATGATTCTTTTAAAGCTGGGTTTTCTAATGAGTCAAAGAAAAGGAAAAGATCTAATCTGAAGGTGGACCTTCTGAACTTAGGAAAAGTTCAAGGATAAAGAAAGAAAAAGACCTTGGTGAAGGTTTCTTTACTTTCCTAGTCGAAGGCGAACCTTCTTCTTTTTCAGAGGCGATGTCTTCACCTGATGCTCCTTTTTGGAAGGAAGCTATTCTTTCTGAATTTAATTCAATCTTACAAAATGAAACTTGGATCTTATCTGATTTACCCCTGGAAGCAAACCTTTAGGGTGTAAGTGGGTATTTAAGAAAAATTTAGACCTGATGGTTCAATAGAAAAGTATAAGGCTAGATTAGTAGCCAAAGGGTATAACCAAAAGAAAGGGTTAGATTTCTTTGATACCTATTCTCCTGTAGCTAGAATAACAACCCTTAGATCACTTCTTGCCATTGCTTCCATTCATAAGTTAATCATTCATCAAATGGATGTGAAGACTGCGTTCCTAAATGGAGATCTTGAGAGGAGATCTATATGGAACAGCCTGAAGGTTTTGTTGTAAAGGGACAAGAAGACAAGGTTTGTAAACTTATCAAGTCCCTTTATGGTCTTAAACAGGCTCCTAAACAATGGCATGAGAAATTTGATCAAATTATTCTATCTTTTGGATTTCAAATCAATAATCATGATAAGTGTGTCTATTCTAAAATCATCGACAATGATTGTGTAATCCTTTGCTTATATGTAGATGATATTTTAATTTTTGGAACATCTCTTGAAATTATTTCAAGTGTTAAATCTTTCCTCTCTTCTAAGTTTGATGTGAAAGATTTAGGTGAAGCGGATGTAATCCTAGGGATGAAGCTTATCAAGTCCCATGAAGGGATAGCTCTCTCTCTCTTCTCATTCTATAGAAAAAATGATCAAGAAGTTTGGTTATTCCAATCTTAAATCAATATCTACTCCTTTTGATCCTAGCTTTCACCTAAAGAAAAATTTAGGTGACCCAATTAATCAATTAAAGTATTCTCAAATTATAGGATCTCTCTTGTATGTAGCAAACAGGACAAGACCTGATATTGCCTATGCCGTAGGAAGGCTTAGTAGATATAATCAAAATCCTGATCAATCTCATTGGGTAGCCTTAGAAAGAGTGTTCCGATATTTAAAGGGAACACTTAATCTCTCTTTGATGTTCACTGAATACCCTGAGGTGGTTGAGGGTTACAGTGATGCTAATTGGGTCACTGATTCTCATGATTTAAAATCAACCACCGGATATCTTTTCTTCTTGGCGGTGCTGCTATTGCTTGGGGATCCACTAGGCAAACTATTATTTCTAGAAGCACCATGGAGGCCGAGTTGATAGCTCTGGATACCACTGTAATGAGGCAGAGTGGATAAAAAATCTAATATCAGAGCTACCTTTGGTACCTAAGCCAGTTCCAGCTATATCAATCCATTGTGATAATAAGGCCGCAATTGAACTGACAAATCAAAAGAGTACCAATAAAAAGATGAATCGCCATATACGGCTTCGTCATAAGTCTATAAGACAACATAAGAAAAATGATGTTATCTCTTTGGAATTTGTCAAATCTGAGAAGAATTTGGCAGATCAATTAACCAAGGGATTATCTAGGAGTGGAGTCCTAGATTCATCGAGGGGATGGGGCTTAAGCCCATTATTTGGTCACCAGCAGTGGATACCCAACCTCTGTGATTGGAGATCCCATGAATGAGGTTCAATGTGGTAGAAACGAAGCTGATTGAGTGATCGTGTTAGAGCACAAATTTTGAAAAAATTTTCAACCCATCCCTATGATGAGTGCTCTTATAAAGTGACAAAGTAAATTTGTGTAAGGTTGAGTGATTCTCTTAATGGATCCGAGGTAGGTTATCTGCAGGGTATTAGTCACAAATACCCTTGGAGGATTCACCTATATGAGAATTGTCATATGAGGCCGTGACTAAAGGTTTGGGCTAACCTTAAGAAATTCTCATGAAAAATCAAGGTACTAAGCGCAAGGCCTTTAATATGCGCTGACCGCTTAAACCCAATTGATTCATGCTGTGTGTGTGATTAGTAGAAGTCTGAGTCAAGGACCTAGTTCAAGGTCTAATCCACTATGGTTCCTTCAGATGTATACAATCAACACTAAGTGAGGTTCAAGTCCACAGGACACCTCACTATTGCGCAGTATAAGATGCCCTAAAATTTTTGGTATATTAATATTATTATTTATTTTATTTAGTTTTTTTTAACTTTTATGGGGGATTGTTGACTTTTTACGTTTTTAAAAAGGAAAAAATTAAAAAAAAGAAAAAGTAATAAGACCATGCGAGCATTAAATGCTCGCGTGGTCAGAACGCTCGCCAGCAAGCGCGAGCGTTCTGATGCGGAACGCTCTCAAACGCTCGGCGAGTTCCGTTCCATGATTTTCCTAAACGCTCGAGAGTTTCACTTTTTCTTTTACAAGCCTAACGACCAAAAATATCTTTTATATATATATATATATATATATATATATATATATAGGGATAGACTAAACGTTCTGGGAGGAACCGTAACAAGCCTAACGGCCAAAAATATCTTTTATATATATATAGGGATAGACTAAAGAAATTGAGAAGGAAGAAATAAAATTAAAATCCTAAAAGCTCTATTCGATTGTTGAAGATCCTGTTGCTGCAAGTGCTTGGAGTTGGGAATCTGTCTCAACAAGAGTTGGGAATCTGTCTCAACAAAAGTCTGTCTCAACAAGCTACTGGTAGTAAAAGATTTATTTAACTATTTTTATTATTATATTTTATTTGGGCATCTGAAGTATCATTGGGTTTGCACCTCCATCCAATCATGCTCGCGGTGGAGGATCGGATCGAGCTGAATCGTTGTACCTTGGGAACAAATCGCCAACAACCCGCACGAAAAGGCAAAAACTTGTTCTTAGGGCAGTGTCTAACACGCCTCGACCAGTTTGATTCTTTTCAACTTTAGTTTATATTTTAAATTTAAATTTTAGATTAATTTCCTAGCATTTTCTAAGAATAAATTTTTGCAAAAGAAAAATAATTTTTCTAACCGGTTGCCTTTCATCCATTGCAAAGGAATTAAGGGGGACAGTGCTATCCATAGTCCGATAAGGTTAGACACCCAAGCATGGTAAAAACCATAGGAGATCAAGCAATCAGCACACCGAGCATAAATCTTAAAGCACGGGTCAGAGAAAGATAAGCACGGATCAGAGAAAAAAAAAATACAGAGAGATATATATATATATATATATATATATATATATATATATATAGAGAGAGAGAGAGAGAGAGAGAGAGAGAGAGAGCGAGAAGAAGTTTTTGCAGCCAAATCTTCTTTAACCTATGCCACACAATTTCCAACGCTTCTAGGGGAAAAGGATTAAAGTAGAGAAAAAATTCATTAAAAAATAATTTGTTCTGATCATGACTGCTTTAAATTTTTTGTTGGAGCCCAATCGATCACATCGTGGCTTATCTCGCAAAGAAAAATGGAGGCCATGGCAAGCTTGTGAGTTATGGTGGGATGGAGTGGAATGGATCGACAACTTTAATAAAAAGAATTGGAATACAAAAATGGCAGATGAAGTTTGCATTTCTCCATCAATGATATGCTCATCATGCGTGATCAGTAGCAGCAAGCTAGCTTGACGACCATGAAAGGTGGCGGATAATGATTCCAGTTGCCTTAAAAAATGGCTCCACTCCACCGTTAGTGTTCCTTTTGGACTAACTTCCAAACATGCAACAAGAGGTTAAATCAATCTGTTATAAAAAAAAATTTTGTACTGAAAGCGATCCATCCTTTTTATCTGTAGAAATTTCCACTGGGGCTGCCCCAAGGATGATGACACTTGCGGCAAAGGCCTTCCAGCTAGAATTCTGGGTTTCGTCTGTATCTGTCCTTCTTTCCGCTCCTATGTTTTTTCTAATCATTGTGGGCCACCAACTAATAACTCTCCATCAATCAGTCTGAAGGGTCGACATCACGGTAGTAACAAGGTACGATATAACCCATCAGAAGGTGAAACCTGAGGCCCCACCTCTGTTGGACTGTCTCCATTAATTTCAACTCGGCTCCGACGCTAGCTTCCACGGTTATATTTTACTTATGGAAGAAGGTTACTTAGGGACTTTCTTTGTAAACCTCTCGCGATGATGCCTGCCTGCATTGGTGAGGTACAGTGTCTCGGTGTACTGATTAGAAACTGCGGTTGGGTGGGATTCTGGAGCAGTTTGGGACGGCTTCACCTTCAATGGGCGCGATCGTTTCGGACTTTTTTCACTTGCACACGCGCGCATGGCCCTTTGATCGATGAAGCGCGCGCCAGGTGACCAAGGCCCTGTTGGTTTCCTGATTTAAAAAATTATTTTTAAAATATAAATTATATTTAAAAATTTAAATTGTGTTATATTAATTTTTAGTAATCAAAAATATATTTAATTAGTGTTTTTAAAAATTATTTTTTTGAAGAAAGACAACAGCGAATCATATAGAGAATATTATGAAAAGAAGAAGAAGGTGAATCCACACATTTTTTTAGAAAGAAATGATAAAATCTGAAAAATATTTGACATGAATTCGAAGAATACGAAGGATAAAATCTGAAAAATATTTGACATGAATTTGAAGAATACGTCGCTATGATATTTTTCAAATTCATTTAGATTTTAGAATAGTTTTTAAAAAATATTTTTGAAACTATGGGTTTGATTTCTTATTTTTAAAAATAAAAAAATTAACCCTAATCCGCTGCAAAACGACCCCAAACATCTCACCAAAGCATTGATAATACATTCTGTTGGCTAAGCACGTGGCAAGAGGGCACTGATTGGGTTTTAGGTAGTGTTTGAAATAGAGGATATCCCCTAGATATCCCCGCTTAGTCCCAAAAGCCATAACTATAAGGGATAGCAAGGAATAAAGTTAACCAAAGGGATAATCCATGGTTAACCATGGTTAACCATGGGATATCCCCTCAATTTATTTCCTAGAAAATGCAGGAATAGCTGGTTATCCCTCCAAATAGAGTAAAAAAGGTTATCCTATGGATTTATATTTTTGCATTTGATATGATCAATGGGATAGCCAAGGGATATCCTTAGGAATAACCAGGGGATAAACTCTATCCCGTACACTTATCCATGGATAATATTTTTTCTATCAAACGCTACCTAAGGGATAGCTGGGAATAAAGTTAACCAAAGGGATAATCCATGGTTAACCATGGGATATCCCCTCAATTTATTCCCTAGAAAATGCAGGAATAGCTGGTTATCCTTCCAAATAAGAGTAAAAAAAAAGTTATCTCATGGATTTACTTTTTTGCATTTGATATGATCAATGGGATAGCCAAGGGATAGCCCTAGGGATAGCCAGGGGACAAACTCTATCCCGTACACTTATCCATGGATAATATTTTTTCTATCAAACACTACCTTAGAGTTGGTGTGGGTGAGAAACCAGGAATATTGGACATCAATCTTAATTTTGGCCACCTATGTTCTCATGCTGCCCTTTTCTGTCTACAAAAGGCTTAATTAATGTCTCATCCTTCAAGCCGAACTTAAATCTTTAGCCTCTGCTGATCACTCCATTAACACCCAGCCTAAAATACCAAGTTTCTTCAAGATTCAATCCCTCTCAACTACATTCAATAATAAGATAATTGTGTTTAGCAGAAAAATAATTATACTCAAAAAGGACTCAAAATTAGTGGCTCATTCAAAGAAGCAAATTATTAAAAGGTCTTTGGATGTTTCTAAAAATATATAGGTATAGCTTATTAAATTGGCAAAATCGTCTTCAGTTCTAATTCAGCCCTCCAGAAAGATTTAGAAGATGAGGAATATCTAGGGACTACTTCTATAAAAATAGACTAATAATAAACAAAGATATATTATTTACATAAAACTATGCAGTTGTAATATTTACATAAAAACTATGTCACTTAAAATAAGGTGGTTATTGATGGAACTATTCCATAATTCTATGATATTGCTACTATGTCAATAGATTGGATTTGATTTATGGAAAGGATTAATTGAGGTCATTGTCTCTATATGTACCCCTTATTATTGATGCACAACAATACAAATCCAATGATTGCCACATGAATCATCCCATATCTTTATATCACACAATATATTGATAAAGTGGTAAAAAATTAGACCATATAAGGTGGCTTAATTTATGTGAGCAGTTTAAATCATAACAATTTACAGACAACATGCACAAAGAATAGCACTAATTAATGACATCATATATATGAAACATGTCGACGTTTTCATCTATGTATAATTTCTGCTAGAGTGCAACTATTTTACATATAACCGCTAGAATGATAGCTATCATATACAATTGAAAGTGACACCACAAGTAGTGCAATCCTTAGTAGAAATGACGCATGCCACACGTTATTCCGAGGTAATCTGTGATAGCTATCTAATTTAGCTCCAATCCCTTAAAAAAAAAAAAAAAAAAAGGAGATCATATAATTTAGTTCTCATGAGACAATCTTTTATGATGTAACTTCTAGATCATTGTCAATGGTCAATACCCAATTTGACAATAAGGCATTCATTAAGCCAAACAGAACTAAATCAATCATTTAAGCATGTTAATGTATTATTTTAGACATAACTATCCTTTTATTTATTTTTTAATCCCTTCATCTCTATCACCAACGAACCAAGGTACTGCACTTAGTCTTTTATCACGATTAACATTTGTTTAATAAAATTTAGAAGATAAATCTGAAGGAGCTATGTACGATATGGGTACTTAGTTTCTGTAATTTCGATTGATGCATGGCTTTGATACCATATTGTAACGATCCAGGCCTTAAGCCCGCAGCACCCATAAACCCGTTTTATTATAAAAAAGTAAGACTGACAAGGTTCACACTAACTTGAGCGACTACAACCAAAAGAAAATCCAATTGATACTTATTCATCTTTCTTAATTGGTTATAAATCATATAATCAACTTTTAATTTTTTTGATGTGGAACTATTGGGAGGGGGGCAGCACAATGAAGGAAGATCTTGAGTAATATACATTTAAAAACGTAGATTATTTTAGAAGATCCCTCTTGTTAGATGCCGACACTTCAATTAGCACAACAAAGACATCTAAAATAAAGTTTAATTCTAGTGTTGAAACTGGAAGTTTAATTTCAAATTCCAGCATCGCACGAATTAATTAAAAAGGCAGCAGGATCTGTCTTTTAGCTCAATCATGGATAGGATAAAAAAAATTTCTCAAGGGGCGTTCATGGCGACAGAGAAAAGAATTAAACCATGGAAGAGGTGAAAGAGAACAAAACGAGAGAAAGAGCAGGACAATGCAGAGCTCGGACAAAAGAGTAATGGGAGGATACGTCCGTTTCAGGAGGGTGGAAGGACGAGCTATCGAGTCGCCATCTCGTTTTGGACTCTCTCGGGGCGTGGCTCCGACAAAAGGGACGCGGTCCCATTTAACGGACGAGAACGCGGGGGGCTCTCAGCCGAATCGAATCACAGAGATCTCTCGCGCGAACCCCCGTCTGGCCCACGGTGGCTTTCGCCCTCCGTGTCCCTTTGTCACCTTTTTGTTGTCTGCCAGTGTCTTCTTTCCTTTCCTTTCCTTTCTTTCTCTCTTTTTTTTTTTTTTTTTTTTTTTTTTTTTTTTTTTTTGTCTCGTATTGCGTTCTTGGCGCTTTGGGGGCTTCTTTTCCTTGATTTTTATTTTTATTTTTTTTGTTTTGTATGGAACTGCTCCTTGTCAACCACTAGATGTTGGTAAATATCTTTGGTCTCTATTGCTTGAAATGCGATTCATGAAAATTATTGCCAGGGGGGGGGGGGGGGGGGCATGATATGACTTAGCGTGACACTGTTTATGCAAGATATGAACTGTGATCTTTTGCAACAAATCGTGATTGATGGATGGTTGTTTAAGAGGTGAAGTCAACAAGAGTTCGTTAAGGTAGTGTTTGATAGAAAAAATACTATCCCTGGATAATGTACGGGATATAGTTTATTCCCTGGCTATCCCTAGGGATATTCCCTGGCTATTCCATTGATCATATCAAATGCAAAAAAGGTAAATCCATAGGATAACTTTTTTTTACTCTTATTTGGAGGGATAACAAGCTATTCCTGTATTTCCTAGGGAATAAATTGAGTGGAGTCTATGTCTTTTGGGAATAAACTTTATCCTCAGCTATCCTTCATACTTATGGCTTTTTGGGAATATTCAAAGGATATCCCCTTTTATTTCCTATTTCAAACACAGCCTAAGAATCTAGCATGGTAGCAACGACAGCAGCCACAGAAGGATTTAAGCATGAACAAAAAGACTGACAAGCTAAAAATTTGGCATGATAAAAGAGTGGAGTCTATGTCTGCTTCTATCTCTAAAGTAGTGTTTGGTTTTCAAAAAGCTATTCCTGAATAAGTATGCAGGATAGCATTTATTCAGGGGATAGCTGAAGGAATAACCATATTTTTTAAATAACAACTTTGCCATCAAGGGATAGCTCTAGTTATTCCTAAAGTTTCTAAGGAATAAGTTCTAGTTAAATTTTGTCATAGTTATCCCTTATAATTATAGCTTTTGGGAATAAAAAGGGGATATCCCTTGGATATCTCCCTTTATTTCCTATTTCAAACCCTACCTAAATAAATTAAAAAGGAACAACTTGAATGGAATTAGAACATGAAGATCCTTAATTGAGGTAATATCTTGCCAATCATGTGAAATTATCGGTTTCTCTGGCCAACGATGCCTTAGAAGATTGCGCACGAAAATTAAGGTTGTGTTTAATAGCTTTTTAGCTATCCCTGGATAAATGTACAGGATAGCATTTATCCAGGGATAGCTGAGGGGATAAGCACCTTTTTAAAATTATCACTCTGCCATCAAGGGATAACTTTAGTTATTCCTGGGTTCCCTAGTGAATAAGTTCAAGGGATAACCCATATTTAAACATGGGTTATCCCCTCTGGTTAAAATTTGTCATCACTATCCCCTGTAGCTATAGCATTTGGGGATAAGGAGGGATATTTAGGGGATATTTCTCCTTATCCACCATATCAAACATATCCTAAGGCTGTGTTTGATAGCTTTTTGGCTATCCCTGAATATATGTACATGATAGCATTTATCCAGGGGATAGCTGAGGGGATAAGCACCTTTTAAAATTATCACTCTGCCATCAAGGGATAACTTTAGTTATTCCTGGGTTCTCTAGGGAATAAGTTCAGGGGATAACCTATGGTTAAACATGGGTTATCCCCTCTGGTTAAACTTTTTCAGCACTATCCCCTATAGCTATAGCATTTGGGGATAAAGAGGAATATTTAGGAGATATCCCCCTTATCCATCATATCAAACATACCCTAAAGGGACTCCAAATTAAAGAAAAGGCATCAATGGATTGATTTCTCTCAAGTTGCAGAGGGAAGCGAGAGGTTGCTTGTTTTCTGGCATTATAACAGCTACTTATTTGTTAAAATATAGTTAAATGCATTCGATAAAAAAAAAAAAACCATTTTACCACAATATCCTTCCCTGAAATCAACAATAAAATTGTTCCCATCCATGCTCAACTAGTCGACAAAATATGGGTATGCATTTAATTAGGAAGAAAACTCACTCTTTGAGTGTATATTAAGTTATGAATATTAATGAGCAGGTCCTAACTAAAATTAGAGTGTGTTTGTTTTTTAAATAGAAGATTAGGAAGGCATGCGATTCTCAATTGCTGATCTAGATCTAGGTCAATGACATATAATACAATAATTATTCATATCATTCTCCATCTTCCGTAATATGAGCCATAGTCACCAACATAAATTGTTCCCTTAATCCTATATGGTTGGTTTAGCTTGCAGCCATCACCATTTTCTGACTTTGATTGTTTCTTGTACAATTTAAATATGCTCGAGCAATTTAACATCATCTGACTTAATCTATCACATATACGAGGCCTTAAACTTCCTCTTGCATTTCAATATCTAAATTGCATCCATCTTAGAGCATATGTTTTCATTAGCGTTCCATGCCGTAAACGTTTCTTCCATCCCCACCCACTGAGCTAAAATTAAGGTCAGTTTTACAATATTACTAATACGAAATCATGACTATATAATGCGAGGGTTTGGTTGCATGAATTGAATCCATCCTCACTGCCCAACTCTATACTCCTAATGAAAAGGATCGCATTTTTTTTTGCACACGGGCTGAAAAGATGGTGGTGTCCCCGGGCAGCCTTCCCTTCTTCCACAAGGAGCTAAAAGCTCTCCCATCAACATATGTTTGACTAATTCTGACCAGCTTTAAAAGACGGCAACGAGGCATCATCGATGATGCGGCCTTGGAACTTGGAACTTGGAAGGCGGCGAGCGAGTCGCTCTGGTTGCCACGCACCGTGCCGGGCCAATTGGAGGAGGGGGCGGTAAGTAACGTGGGAAGATAAAAGCAGGTGATCTTTCCGAAAATGACCTCACATTCTGTGAGACCAAAACATCCAAAGTGATCAGGGTCGAGCCAGCTATCCCCTCCGTGCCGGTTCCTTCTAAAATCGTCGCCCTGTCCTTTTTCGGAAGACCATCTTCCAACAAAGGACACGTTCTCCTTGTCCGAGATGTCTTCCAGCCGGCCATGGATGGGCGATAGAGACAAGTTTGTACTGCGCCCGGAGGAGGACTTCGCTGGTTTTGGAAAAAGAACAAAATTTATCCATGCCATGGCGTGGCATGGCATGGCATGGCATAGTATGGCATGGCGTTGGAGCATGCATGGGGCATTGGGTTTGTCTCTGGGTAAAATATACCTTTAGACCGGGGGACCAATGGCATGATGCAGGATGTTACGCTGGGGGTTTTGAGGACTTGGTGGGGCCGGGGGGAGGAGGGCGAATTGTGCCGCTTGGAGCTGGAGACCGCTGGGGCCGGGCTGGGTGTCGGGCAATCATAGACGTCTCTTTCCTTGCCTCTGGGGAACAGTGGTTGGTGTAGAGGCCCACCGGACACTTGGGGGGTCTCTTCCGGGCTCTTCGGTCCTCTATCACACTTGGAGAATCCTGTTGGCCTCCCCCCCCTTATCTTTCCTTTCAATAAATATCATTTCATTTTCTGTACCATTTTTTTTTTAATTTCATTTACCTTATCCTCTTAAGGAAGGAGGAAGAAAAAAAAAAAAATCAAAGTGTTTCCTAACCAGAAATTAGGAATAAAATAACAAAGATAAAAAATAGTTTTCGAGAACGTTAGAATAACAAGCAGGTAAACAAAATGCAGTATCACTAGTGACAACTTATGGTGTCACTAATTTGAAAGGCACGAATATTTCTTGAATTAGTCAATTTTAGAGTTCACTACATGAATAATTAAGGGCTTGTTTTCAATAGTTTTCAAAAGGAAAAATTAGTTACACTGGACAAAAATAGTTGTATATTTTTTTGGTTGCAAAGATTTATATTTGTTTTCAATTTTTTTTATAATATCAATCCACGTGGTATTATTACACTAGAGAAAAACGAAGATAAAGTAAACAACGAGGCCAAACGGGGCCATATGTAGCTCTAATTGGATTTGTTTTATAAATAATATAGCTCGGTTAATAATTTGGCCAGAGGAAAACTATGAGTAGTTCTGAAAATTTTAAACAATACAGATAAAATCAAGTTACTACTACTTAAACCAAGTAAAAGAGACAAGCACGCGGGCCTCCCAACCTGGCACTGGCAAAAGATCACCAGCTATCGGTCCCCGCCTATTAAAAAAAGTATGTTGTGCAATTAAATTAAACCCACCAACACCGGTGTTCTTAGGATTAAATTATGTGGTGTAATTTAACGCACTAACACCCGCGTTCTTAGCTACCGCAGGTACCGTGCTATGAATGCCCATAGAATATGTACCAAAAAATGCTACAACCGAGAACTTCGGGGAAAGAAGTACGCGGTCTCCTCCTACCTCAGGGAGAAGAGAACACCTGGTGGTCCCCGTAATTAAAGCCTCGACGCAATTTACCACGCTTGTGCCTGCGCTCTCAGGCACCCTCCTCCAGTATCGTGCATTGCACGCCATGCCACAATTCGTATGGCCCGTCTAGTAGCCTTTTAACGTCGTGCTTCGCATGACAACCGGCTACCACCAATGCGAACAGAGCACATAAAAGAGTTTATATAATTTTTCGGTTTTGTTTTAGCCTAAGATCGTTGCTCTTTGAGCAAGTTTTGTGCCACAACTTGAGTCGGATGCCGTGTGATGAAACCATGGTCACTTAATTCCTGCAAAGCGCCCCAAGTTTTGATCCAATTTAAAAAAACTCCTTGCTTGCAAGAAGAGGAGCCAACATCACCTCCGCATTCAATATTCACAAAGCCCGTTAAGGTGAAGTTCATCGTTTCCAGGAGCAAAATACTATAATAGGATGCAAAGAAAAGAAAGTCAAGAGTCAATAGAAGAGTATACCCAGGGTCATGATCCCATCAGAGTTGCTCTCCAGTAATTTGATTAGATATATGAAGTTAAATTTGATTGGAACTCCAGTCTGGGTAAGCCCACTTTAAAATTCGCCATATATGCCTGAGAGATATAGAAAGCAACATGATCAGTCCAGAGGATGATAATCAGGGTGTCCAGATTCCTGGGTTATTCCAGAATTCCATTCTATTTGACCAGAAAAGGACACAACGATGTAACATTTAAACTAACAGTTGGTGAAAATGACAGCATAAATCAAATGATATAATTCCAAGGAGGATGGACCACTTGAAGATCTTCCAATATAACAAACATTAGACCCTCCTTCAGATATAGTAGATAGAGAACATTAAAAACATTTAGAGGACACGTTGAATTTATGAGGAGTTAATTTTCATCAAGAGACAACACGATGATATGACACTTAAACCAATAGTTGGAGAAAATGACAGCTCAAATAAAACAAACGATGACCAATTAGCGAGGATGGACATTCTAAACTTTTAAATGCAATGGATGACTAACAACAACTGCAACACCAACACCCTTGGATGATAGAGGCGTACACAAACGATAAATAGGACATATTGTATTCACAAGACAAAAAACAAGCATAGAAATTCACCGGTGGCAGTCATAATTCAAGCTACTGAGTATGAGTCCTGCTACTCTCTGCATTCCTCACTGGATTAAAGTACGGATGAGCCTGAAGGACAACCAGCAACGAATTCAGAAATAGCCCTCACGGGGAGGAAAAAAAAAAACAAGCAGACGAAGCAAACTGACGATATATAGTAACAATAATAAATTACCATAGCTTCTTTTGCAGTTGGTCTCTCTTGGTGATCATATCGAAGCAGCTTGTCCACAAAGTCAACAGCCTTAAAAAAAAAAAAAGGAAGAAGAAGAAGAAGAAAGAAAAAAATAAAAATTATTTCAGAATCAAGCTTAATAACGGCAGGACTTGAGGTAACTCGCAAATAATATTGATACTTCAGGAACTGCCAGATGCTGATTATCAACATTAATGAACTTTGACCATGGTTTCCTGCTATGCCTGTGACAATGTTGACACCCTGAATTTTAGAGAGTGCATTTTTAAAAACATAATGGAATTGATGATAAGGTGCATTTCAGAACCTCCCAACAAGTGCCTCAAGGAGTGGGTCAAGCTCTACACGATATTTGGTGAGATAAGAATTCAACTCATCTGTTCCAAGCACCTAGAGCAGGCAGCAAGAACTTGATCAGCTTTTTTATGAAAGAGAACAATCATGGTACTGTCTAATGAAATTTAATGATTGAATAATTCATGAAGTTCTCGAATAAAGTCATAATAGGGAATTCAGCAGAGGAATGTTTGCCCAGGGAAGAACTAATAGCAATGCTGATATAACTAACATTACCTTTCAGCACTGTTCCAGATAACATAATAAAAATTTAGTAAACAAACCATATATTATCTGGCAGTTAAACATCACGGCTCCTTTATCGCATGCCCTTAAATGCAATCAATGACCACATTCTTAGTGAAAGAAAGAGAACAGAAACTAAAATTTAAATATCCCATTGTAAGGCTTATCATTATTGACTCCAAGCTCTTATATAATAATTTACTAAAGGATCATACTCAAATTGTTTTACATTCCTGACTTGCAGGCACACAAGAGCGGTTTTATTCTGACATCCAACAGAATAACAAAAGTTGATCAGCAGTTAAGCCACACACCATTTCTGTTTCCAGGCAAAAGACCAGCCAATGTCATCTAAAACAGTACCAATTAACTGCAATATTAGTGCATTCTAAGAAATAACCTATTGTCATAAATTTTAAAAGTATTTTCGGATCACCCTTTTTCAATCATACAAAATTTTTACGGTAAATGACAACTACTAATCCTGCACTGAGTTCACATAGAAATGCATCCATCAACATCATGCTGTATTGTACTTTAAAAAAAATAGAATTTTTTAAGAAGCAGTGCCAGACAAAATTCTGTTACATTTTCAATCAAAGAGTTTGTACTCCAATACTGTTACTGCCTTGGCCTCTTTGCAAAGTGTATTGATATGACAACCATAAAAGGAGATGAAAAAGGGTAAAGCATATGTACTTGATTTACGCTATGAAAGAAACAATATACCTTCGCTATTTTACCAATTGATCGTAATTATCATGCCCATAAAAGAATGGCTCCTTGCGGAATACCTGTTGAGGATGAAAACGAGTTAATTTAGAAAGTAGTAATATTCTTAAGATGACTACCCAGACCACTTACCATCCCAGCAAACATACAACCAAGGCTCCACAAATCCAAAGAATAATCATAATCTTGCAGATCGACTAGGAGCTCTGGGCCCTTAAAGTATCTGGAAATGGAATTTTTTTCAATAGCATTTAATGACAGAAACAGAGACCAAAAAACTCTATACCTTACAGAATTGCACATATAGAAATGGATAAAGATAAAATGCAATGTTAGTCCAGCACTCCACAGCATATTTGTTTTGATTTATCTTGGCTAGTCTGCATCAGCTAAATTTAATCAAAGATATCAATTAATGAATGGTTTATTGCATATATCAAAAAGAGTTGACTCATCATCAATTGGCCATTGACAGGTCTTGGATTTTCTTGCTGTATACTTGCTTGAATTTATGGAAGCAGCTCAGGCTGCAATAGGATTAAAATCAACTGCATATAAAAATGCAAAGGTAACCATAACCACGACCAGAATCATCTATCCTAGTCCCAAGTAGTAGTGGTCAGCTTTATGAACATTTGCTAAGACTCCTATTTAGGCTACCATTGAAGTTATTTTGAAGAACAAGGGTTCTAGCATTCATGAATATCAACTTGGATGGCTTTTTTTAATGCTTGGTTGTCAAATTAACATCAACCCTAGGCCTTTTTTCATCTGGGCTTGGAAATGGCATACATAAAATCTAAGGTCATTACAAAAACCCTTCAGTTCTCACTAATCACATTCTTTTGTTAAGTTAATCTAACTCTCCCACCCAAATCCTTGACTGATCTAGCAACAAATGTAACAGCAACAGCCAAAGAGACTTCCCCCTCTCCGAAGGTAGTGGAGAGAAATCCAAACTATAATTGAAGTGCAAGTGCAGATTCTTCTTTTGTATATCTCAAATCAAAGACAACTAAAGAAATCGTAATTACATCGATAACTAGAGCATCACACCCAAGTCCTCACAAAACCACGTCAATAGGAGACACACCAATGGGCCTTCAGAAAGCATGGAGTCACTGCAATGGTTGCAATGTAACGGAAAAGCAATCCAGCAACAGAAAAGCAATCCAGCAAGATAAACAATCCTAATCATTTAAAAAAAAGGTAAACAAGTAAAGGGAACGAAGTGTTGGTAACCTATGTCAGAGTTTGACATCATAGTAAAACCAATTAAAATTGGATCATTTCAGTGATTTAAAACTATTCCAACAAAATGAATTAAAGTGGACTCAAAGATCTCAATTTTAGTCCTTCGACCATTTTCCATAAATGAGGGTGCCAAATGGTCGAGTTGGTAAATTCTTTTGCTTTGATACAAGATCTGGATTCCATCCAACCCTCATCTTGAATTTTGGCCAAGATTCCACCCACCCTAGTTCTTAAAAAAGAATCATATATTGCAAACAGATACAAAAAATAGACGCTCAAATTCTTCCTAATCATACAGAAACTCCTGGTATTAAATTTAAAGAAAATATTAAATGTGCATAGCATTAGACATGCCTGACAAAGTGATAGAAATTGTATAATTAACCAAAGTTGATATAAGATTCATTATGCATAATTGCATTGCATGTCAACATTATAATTACATCACAACTCTGTATTTAAACAATTAAACAAACTAAAGGCAACGTAACCCTTAAATGGGCGCTTAAGCAGTTACGCAGTCTAAATGACTGTTGACTTAAACAGAATAAATGTTTGGCCTTCAGGGCCTGTTGGTTGGCAGAGTGGTCTTCAGTCACTTTTCTGAAAGACTTTGATCCTACTTTAAGGAATTTGGCTATGAAAGCTAATGATGAAAGTCACTTTAGCCCTATAGTCATTTCATTCAAGATCGCTTGAAAGTGGTGACCCTAAAGAGTGATGAGAACTCTTGCTTGGCCTTTACTTGTCCATGATCTCAAACATAGTTTTTTAAAAATAAAAATTAAAATATAACGAAAATATTATTAAAAATAACAGAAATGATAAATAATATATTATTTTTCTTTAAATATTGACTAGTTAATATTTTTCAGTCATTCATAATAATAATATTGGTAGTTGAAAAAATTCTTAATGTTATTATTTATTTTATTTAATAATGTTTTTCAATATAAATAATAAAATATTAATAATGAATTAATAATAAATCGCATTATTACTAAAAAATAATATCACATGTTTAATAATATAATTGCAATATCATCTACCATAATTAATAAAGGTAGTGCTTTAATATTATTAGCAATAATAATATTAATATGATTTAATTCACAACAACTAATAAAATAATATACATATATTTAGATATTGAATAAATAAATGATTGGACAATATTAAAACGTTACTCTGTAAATCATTACAATAATATTAATAAGAGGTACACTTGGCTACATTCGTATGCAGCAAGTATAGATTTGGTCACCTTTTTCGATCCACATAGTTCACAGATCTCAAAGATAAAAAGGATGAAAAAGGTGAGGTAGTTCCAGGATCGTGCAGATTCAAGAATGAAGAAGGTAATTATATCCTAAACTTACTACATTCTAATATAACCAAGTTACCTCATATTAATAATGTTATTAATAACATTATTAATATTAATAAATAATAACAATAATAAGTGTTACTGCCATTATTTATTATTAATAATACTAAAAAAATTAAATAGCCAACAATAAAATCAATTAATATTAGGAATATTAGCTTAATAGTACTATTTGATTTGATCATAATTATAATAATAATTTAGCACTACTCGTAACTAAAAACACTAATATGATTTAATTAATTATAGTATATTTTATTTGTTATTTGTTAATAATAATATATCTATCATTCATATATTAAATAATTAATAGTATTAAGATGTTTAGTTAATGATAGTTAATCAATAAAATATCTTATATTTATTAACAATAATGTAAGATGTACCATATCGAATAGGCCAATTCAATCCAAATTGACCTAACTATCTAAAAATTTGTATGCTTTGGTTTATTGGTTCAATACAAGCCCTGAATCAAAGGGACTAATCTTTTGAATTTTTTTTAAGAAAATTAACTTAAATTAGTTTCCTTTAAGAAACCAACTCACAGTGGAAAGCCGTTGTTTAGAGGTTTTTTGATAAATGAAATGAAAGAACAAGAAAGTGATCTTCATCTATTCTCGTATACTTACTCCAAAGATAAAGTTAAATTTGCTACTAGGTTTCATTGCCGTTTTTTAACTCCGCCAAGGCCAGTCCAAGCCTGGGTAAAGAGAACGGTTGCGTTAGGTAGCTGACAGCCAGCGTAAAACTCCGTCAAACTTTTAAAACATGAATATGGTAAATCAAACTATGCGAAGGGCTAGGTCGTTCCCGTTAAGAGACGCGTTGCATCTGCATCCCGATGTTTCGAAAAATGGGCAAAGGACGCCGCATCGGCATTCAAATGCAATGATAAGTGAGCAAGGATTCCTACACTACAGACAAGTGCGGATAAAGAAGTTAGTCCATGATAGTCAGCTTAGAGTAGCAACATGGAACATAGGAACACTAACAGGTAAAACTATGAAGATAGTGGACACTATGATTAGGAGAAAAGTAAATATAATATGCTTACAAGAGACTAAATGGGTAGGTAAAAGATCTAGAAAAATAGAATACATGATATAAATTATATTACCGAAAAATATAAAAATAGAAATGAAATAGAAATAATTATAGACAAGAATTTTAAGGAATATGTTGTTAAGGTAACTAGGAAAGAAGATCGGATTATATCACTAAAACTTATAATTGAGAATAATATAATTACATAATTAGTGCATATGCACTACAAGTAGGTTAGACCAACAAACTAAGACACAATTTTGGGAAGACATAGATGAAGTAATGTAAGAAATACTATAAAAGAAAAGATATATTTGAGAGAAGATTTAATGGACATGTAGGTAAACAGAGGGATGGATATGAAATGGTACATGAAGGATATGGATTTGGAATAGGAATGAAGCCGGCGTGAGTTTATTAGATTTTGCAGTGCATTTAATAACATTTAAAAGTGGATCTAATAAAAGTCAAATAGATTTTTTCTTAAGTAGGAAAGATAAAATAATATGCAAAAATTGTAGTTATTCCAAAGAAAGTTTAACTTCACAACATAGCATAATGGTAGCAAACATATGGATAAAAATGAAATCTAAAGTAAAATATAAAACTATTAATTTAAAAATTAAATTGTAAAATTTGAAAGGGAAAAAACTATATTTATTTAAAGAAAGTTAATAAGAGTAATGACTATGAATATAGATAGTGATTCCAACTTAATGTGAAAAAAAAAACTAAATGCATAAAAAATATAGCAAAAGAAGTTCTAGAAGAATCAAAAGAAGTATGTTATGGATGAATTAACCAAACATATTCAAAATGATATCCCATGGTATATGTTATTTGCAGATGATATAGTGTTGATGAATCTAAATCTAGAGTAAATGCTAAGCTAGATATTTAAAGAGAGGCTTTAGAATCTAAAGATTTAAGATTAATAGAACTAAAACTGAATACATAAAATGTAATTTTAGTGGGAGTAGAAATACAAATGAAGAAACAGTGAAGATTGCAAATCAAGAGATATCAATGAGTGAAAAAGTTATGCATTTGGGATCAATTATCCAGTAAGAAGTAAAATAGATGAATATGTGAATCATAGAGTTAAAGCAAGATGGATTAAGTGAAGGAGTGCTTTAGGAGTATTGTATGATCGACGCATCCCATTAAAATTAAAAGAAATTCTATAAAACTGCTATTAGACCAGCTATGCTATATAGAACAGAGTGTTGGACAATATTGAAACATGTGAATAAATTAAATGTAACAGAAATGCGTATGTTAGGATGGATGGGGTAAAACTTTAAAAGATAGAATTAGAAATAAACATATAAGAGAAATGATAAGAGTAGCCCCAATTGAAGATAAAATGAGAGAAAATCGATTATGATGGTTTGGACATATACAACGTAGACCTTTAGATGCTCCAGTTAGAAAGGTGATCTTTTAACAATTCATAGTAAAGATAAAGGTAGAGGTAGACCTAAACTAACATGGGCAGAAATAATTAAAAAATATATAACTATTTGTAATTTATATGTCGACTTAGTCCTCAATAGAGTAGAGTAGAGGAAGCAGATTCATGTAGCCGACCACCATGTAGTTGAAAAAAGGCTTAGATGAGTTGAGTTGAGTTTCCATTGCTTTTTTTCTTTTGATTTATTATCTATTATTTATCATTCTATATATACGGCTAAGCTAAAGTAGTCTAGTGACACATTATAATCTGAACCCTAAGAAATACATTTTTATCTTAAGATTTTATGATAAATTTTATTCTATGTTTTTTTATGAGCTATGAATTAAGTTGATATAGGTTAGTATGAGATTTACTATTATTGCAAATTATCCAAGTTTAGAACCCTATAAGTTTAACCAAATATTGACCAAACTGGCCTAAATTAATGCTACGTTGTCCGTAGAGATGGCAATTTCCCCTCAACCTATGAATATCCATCCGCCTTCGCTTCATTTAGGGCAGGTATGCAGGTCAAAAAATGGGTATGAGTATAAATATGCGGACATGATAATATCCGTCACGGGTATGAGACGGGTATAATGTAATGATTTACTCGTCCCGCCTTATACTCATTACATCTCCTAGTAAAATTACTTAAGTATCCTTATTTATAATTTTCAACAAAAAAATATCCTTGTTTAATAAAAGTCAGTGGGCCACAACCATAATTTTTTTGGGGCCCGGTCCATTTGACTAGTCTGAAATTGAAGAAGCTTACAATTGTTCTGAGCCTAGCTCATTTTGGAATGGAGTTGAAATTTGAAGGAAAAAAATCTTGTTCGACCTGATAGATAGGAATTAATTAAACTTATTTAATTCAAGAAAAAAATTTTAAAAATAAAAATTTTAAAAATAGGTGGTAAGTACAGGATGAGTAACGGGATGGATACATCTATTACATAATCCCATAGGTATGGATATGCGTACAAAATTTTATATCCGTAGCAAGTATGGAATAAGTATGTGTATAATTTTTTTTGATGGGTATGAATAAGGAGGTACCTTCCTTCGTACTCGCCCCACCATGCCCCATTGCCATTCCTAATTGCCAGTTCAGTTCGGTATCGATTCACAATTCATTCTATCTTAATTAACAATAATATTACTTATTATTTAGATATGAAAATAATTAACAAAATGTTGTTATTTTATTCAATCAATTCATATCTTGTGGGAGAGATAATGTACATACGAAGCTCAGTTTTTGCAGCATTCACTTCTCCATCAACCCAAACAGTAAAACTTTACTCTCAACGTCAATTATTTTTTCAAAAGTTGCTTTCCAAAAGTGATCATTTTCCACTAGAATCATTTTCTTGCAACCAAACAGCCCCTAAGTGTTAATGAGACTAACTTAACAACATTGCATACAACAAAGGGATTTCTCATATTATAACCTTCAAATTGTCAGCAATTAGATGAAAGCACAGCATGGAAAGTTGATGCTAAAGAGAAACAACCCCCAACTCGACCAATCAAATTACATCAGACAATTTTTTTTTTTAATTTTCAACCAATCATACAAGGCTAATCATTTCATAACCACAAATAAGCAGGGACAGATTGGGTCAGGTCTTATATGAATGACTCCAAATTCAAAAATATTTTTGAAGGAACTTTATTCAACTGTGAACTTGGTGAGAACTTGAGGGTTTTAATTTCACTTAATCCATTATCAAGTAGAATAAAAGGTGCTAGGCCTAGAAGTTATGAAGTAGCATGGGTAAATGCAGTGACCAGGCAGGTAGTAGTTAAATGAAAGAGTTGGGTTGGGAAGTAGAGAAGGGCAGCCAGATGTGTATGTGAGGTGAAGCAAGCGACAGCATGCAGTGGGCCTCAAAGGGTTGCAAAATGACCAAGCAAGGTAATCAAGGTGAGTGTAAGGCACTAGAAATCTGTCGAATCAATCTAGTAGTTGGAAGCAAGCAGGTGAATTGAAGTTATGACCAACGCAATCAAGGCCAGGCAGTTCAAGGTGATAGGGTGATGGGTTACTTAGAAAAAAAAGGTAGTGTTTGTTCAGGCAAAGGGCTGATTAGGGGAGTAAGGCCTAAGAGACTATCAGCAGGCCGCAGGGTGGGGGGTGAAGGTTTCACGAGATGACAAATAGTACTTTTATATCAAGCCCTACAAGGTTATTTATTTCAAGTTCTTATGTATCCAATTCTAAATCTAATGCTACCTTTGGTTTCTAGGAATGAAAAAGAATTAGAAAGTGAATCGGAATGGAATGACAATACAAGGTAAGGAATTAGAAACATGATTCCCATTCCCTCGTTTGGATGTGAAACAGCGGAAAAGAAACAGCATTGAAATTCCAAACTTTAATTTAACTAGTTATATATTAGAATGCAATCAATGCCGTATTATTCTTTAAAGACATCATCAACATTATTTTCTATTTTTATATTTTATTTGTTACCTATATTTTATTATATTTTATATCTTTTTAATTTTAATCTTAATTATTTATATTTATATTTTCTTTATCTTTTTATTCATATTTTATAATTTTATTTAATATTTAATGTGCTATTTCATCTTCGTTCATATTTCTCCACTATTTTATTTTATTACTTTGAATTTTTATTTTAGTTATTTATTTTAGTCATCTCTTTATATTATCCAAAATATATTTTTATTTTTTCTTTAACATGCATTATATAATGCCCATTTTCAGGCACAAGACAGAAAAAATCTTTAAGTAATAATTGATATGATGCTACAGTGCCTGCAACTTGGTTTTTCACTACTTTTCAAATAATAATGCTTATAATTTTTATTTTTATTGCGCATCATAAACATCAATAATTGACTTAAGCAAAATATATTTTTTGCTAATATTATTATCAAAATTATATTTATTACCATTTTCATGGGGTTGATCATTCAAACCATTTATTAACTAGAATATGTCATTCCTTCACAATGAAGAAATGATAATTCCATATAAATTATGATTCTACCCTAGAATGAGACGAAAGTTGGAATCCCCATTCCATTTTAGCAATCATTCAAGTGAACCAAACGTTGCGTAAATGTCTTTTTATACTTTTCTACAATCCAACTGCTTTCCAATAATCCATCAATTTCTTAAACCACCCAACTTATAAATTAGGCCTAACATCAAATTATTGAGATGGTTCTCCTTCAGAAAACCTAAAAGGCAAAAGTAAAGCAAATGCACAAATGTGTTAAGAATTAAGCTAAAGAAATGATATATAAGATAAAAGGTAACCCAAGGATAGTTCACAAGATTCAACAAAACAATCCAACAAAAGTTAAATGAAAAAAATAAGACAAAGGCACAACCATTGTCTACATATGTGTTGAAAGGGCCAAAGAAGGTTTCAGTTAAAGTAGGCAATAGCTTATCTCAGAAAGTATGGTATTTAAAAGCTAATCTTTTAGACAATTTCCTGATCTTGTGCTCTTCAATCTTAAAGAGAAATCCACAGGAACCAATAATACACAAGAAGAAAGGGATACTAATGTACCTTTTTGGTAAAGTTGCATGGAAGGGTAAAAGGCAATTAAAAATATAGTTTTGTTTTAGATACTATTGCAGAACAGACATCTTTTAAAACCATCCTATTTTGCCATGATCACCGTACTCCTAGATTATCATCATTTATTTAGCAACACAGACTGAAGTGAGCGGCAAATTCATTAGAGAAGAAAAGTTGCTCTGCTCATTTAATTAGTCCAACTACTTGCTTGACTTTTGAACTTGGAACTAATTGATACATTCCTGTCTGGAGTATTATCTGCTTGACATTTATTAATTGCAGCAAACTACTAATGGTGCTCAAAGTGCTCAAAGTGCATCCTTAAGTTGTGCTCAGCTGAGTACCTAAGTTGAACATGGCCGCATCTTGTTGTGGAATAAATTTAGAAGGGACAAGTGAAATTCAGATATTGCTGGAGGCATAGGATCCACAGGATGGGGACTTTTGAAAGTGCGGGCGGACAGCTTCCGCCCAAGGGATAAGCGCATGGTATAGGTTTTTAATTTTTTTATCATAAGAATGAAACTTTTTGTGTATTTAAAGAAGGAACAGGGACAAAATAATATTTTGGTGGCAGTTTTTAATTTTTTACCACCAGGACATGGACAAGAATGGATCTTTTAACAATCCATAATAATGATAGAGGTAGAGATAGACTAAACTAACATGGATAGAAATAATTAAGAGATATAACTATTTGTAATTTGAGTGTTGACTTAGTTCTAAATAGAACAGAAAGCAGATTCATGTAGTTGGGAAAAGGCTTAGATGAGTTGAGTTGTAGGACTGTCCTTGCACTTTCATGTTTAGTAGCAGAATAATTTTATCCTAATTGATCTGGGACTTGTGCCATTTAATTGGGTCCCTTCCCCCAGCGCGCGCGCGCGCACACACATGCACAAAAATCATGCAGCAAACACAGGCTTAAGAAGCAATTTTTTTTATCATTAAAGGTAGCAATAAGTCCACTAGACCAGGACCAAAGCACTTGAAAATTGTACTAATTCCATATCCTAGGCAATCGCTTCCTATAAAATATGTATAGCAAACAAAGTGTTATCACATACAGATAAGCCAGATTTCTTATTTTCTCATTTCCGCAAACAAGTATGCTGATCAAAAGATCACCTTAGCCCAATTTTTTCAAGTTTTAGAAAGCAAAATTTCCTGTAAATTTCTTTGCTCTATAAAATATATGATCTTGAGATCAAAGACAGCTCAAGGATCACAATGTAGCATTGTCCACTAAAGAAGGATTTAGGCCAAAAACCCAGCAAGGCTATGCTTAACCAAGAACAATTAGATAAATTTCCATAAAATGTCATACAATGCTATAGCCCTCTATTCATAACCCACAGATCAAACTTTCTTCGCATTACAACAATACAATCCAGTGGACTACATGCTCCATCTCCAATTTTATGATTATTACTGCATTTTGCTAACAAATATGAATACGATAATTTCTTTTTGTAAGAATTATGCAATAAGAAAGATGCCTTAATTATATACAATGAACCATATAATGAATGACACTTTTCTGAAATCTTCAACCATCCACCAGTTTACAGCCCTCAACAGGAATCTAAGTGTGCGACCATCATACAACGAGATTCACCTCCTAAACTGAGAAACACAAGTTAACTCTCTCTTTCATTGGTAGGCCAACCTCTTCTATGTAACAAATGTAGTAAAACTAAAATCCAATAGAAAATATAAGTTTTTCAAACAAGGAGGAAAGAAATATTATGCAGAAGACTTGTATTACAGAACCAATCAAATTATTGCAAGGAAACTGACCTTGAAGCCACTCGAACATTGTACTCCTTTCCTGGATGATAGAACTCTGCAAGGCCCCAGTCAATTAGACGAAGCTTGCGCTGCTCATGGTCAATCATAACATTGTGGGGTTTCACATCTCGATGCATGATGCCTTGTGAGTGACAGTAATCTAGTGCCTACACAAATACCTAGAAAAACTTAAAAACAATCAAACATAATGAATCTAATTTTACCTTCAAACCACTGATAGGTTGCAAGAAATGCTCCAAAAACACCAAAACTTAATGAATTAAATAGTCATCCAAATTAATCTTTTCTTTTAAAGTTTCAACAATTTTAAAAATTACAAAAAAACTTTATCATTTAAATGAACCAGGATATTCCATAGAGGAAAGCAGCTAGCCAAATACCTACAAAGAGTAGTAACTGTCTTGTGTGATCAGTTAGCAAGAGTGAGAGCACAAGAAAGATGATTGGAAAATACATATGCAAGAAAAGGGGAAAAGGAAGGAAACAAAAAAGAGGAAGGAAACCAAGAAAAGATACAGAACAAGCAATCAATAAAATATACTACAGTAATTTAGCCATCAGGAAAAGATCGCACCCTCCTCTCCCACTAATCTAATTTTATTTTTGAAACTTAGTTTGGGATTCAGTTTAGGTTGGGCTTGTAGAGTTTAGTTTTGGCTATTTCATTCCAAGTTTCTTTCCGTCACAGAAATAAGAGAAAAATGAAAACAATGAAAAATAGAAGAAAAATATTTTCAAAACAAGTGAAGAAAAGTTATTGCACAAAATTTATAGTATTTTGTGATTGTAGGTTTTTCACTTTTGTAGTTTCAACGGTTTTAAGATAGAGCTAATATTGCATATAAGCAAAATTGACAAAGTATACTGGAATTTTGTATCATGCAGGTGTGCAAATGCACACCTGCCTGCCAGCATGCAGTCACATGTACACACATGTTATTTGAAAATTCATTTATTTAGAAATTGTGAAGATTTAGACTGGCTGCTGCATTCAAATCTTTTTTGATATATATATATATATAGGAGACTATTTAACTAAATACATTAATTGTTCACCATTAGTATCCATAAATTACTATAACAAGGGTCTTCTAGAGGCACTGGTCAATCAAGAGTTATGTTTATTGCCTGTCCCTTTTTCTCCAACTCAAGGAAAAAGGAAAATAACCAAAAGGTAATGCGTTATGGCCTACATAACTACTACTATACAGTAAAATAAAACATTTTAAAAACATCACTAGTTTTGGTTGGTTTTTGCCAAACCCACCAAAGCCATCAAAACTAGACCAGATGACAGTCAGTTTTGGCCAAACTTGATGCAAACTATCGGAACTAACCAAAAAAACAAAAGCAGGGGTCAGTCCCAGTTTAGTTTCGGACAAAACTTTAAGTTTCACTAATCTAATAATGAAAATTACAAATTGACAACCAGCCAAACAAACAACAGAACTACAGAGAACAATAGGATATGAATATTCAACTAGATCTTGGAAAGATCACAGGTCTTCTTGCTTGACTCTGCCACCAAATTCACTGCATGACATATCATGAAGAGACAATTTACCCAGCACATGGCATGTTCAAGCACAAGCTGGCCACTGACTTAAGAAGCTCAACAATGTTGTAGCTTTCTAGGTTTATGAGGTGGTGGTACAATTCCCATATAAGGTACTTTTTGTGTACTCTAAATATAATTGAGTGATAGGTGTAGAATTTTGTGGGAATTTTAAATTGATATTACTACTGACTACTGCAGATTTCCTACCTATATTTAGAACTAATCAGTTCAAAGCATGTTCAATGAACTTGTATGAATACTTAACTGTCTCTGGCGCATAAGAGTGAATATTTTCCACCTATATTTAGAGCTAATCAGTTCCAAGGATGTCCAATGAAGTTGTAATAATGTTTGCATACTCAGTTGTCTCTAGTGCCCTGGAGTGAGAATGAGCCACAATATATGATTAAGAAAAATAAAATGTTGCTAAAATCCCTTGAAGAGTGCTGGTATGAAGACCTAACAGAGTGAAATCAACAATGAATTGCCTGGCCCGAGCCTTGCCACCACCAGCATGCTACACAACACTTAAACTCCACCCACAGCAATCCTTACTACCCATGTGCCCCTCTCCTCAGAAGCAGAAAGCTCCATCCCAGACCTAAGCCGTTCTTACCCTTGACCCTTCAGAATATGTTGTGTTCCCCTATAACATCGTGCAGCCAAGATAAAAGACCTCCTTTCCACATAACAACAGGAAATTATATCCAGACAAACCAAATCTGAATTAACAACTAAAAGAAGATCCTGTGCTCTAGCCTATGCTTAATTCTTAAAGTAGAACATCTTCCTCCAACCTCCAAAACTCCTCACATCACTTGTTGGGCCCCCAGTCTGCTACTATCCATTCTAATAACCTCATTCCATGCAAAACCAACACAATCAACAAGGAGAATAGTTCTATCTGAGCATCCTTAATTACTCATTTAATTACACTCAGTTTCTAAGACAATACTTGGGCGCTCAAATTAGCCTAGGGACCACTATGACAATTGTTTAAGGAAGCGTTTATTTCACTTTGACTAGCACTTTGCACAAGAAAGTTGTATGACTTCAAAAGCCTGAACACAGTAGGAGTACTCCAGAAATTTGGACGCATCTTCTACTAAATAATTCAAATAGAAATGAAAATCACAGTTGCTAATGTGATGAATATAGGACTTCAACATTGAAATTCACAAGATAGACAAAATTCAAGTTCTAAATAATCAAGGAATAATGCTCTCTAGCCTCTAAAACTCAAGCAATGATGAAAGAACAGATTTTAATTGGTTGCTCCTAACAAAGTGTGAATAATTATGCTCTTTGGTTCCCCATACTTAAGAATTAAAACGAATCCAAACTCTACAAATTTAATCACCACAGACTCAACTTCTGATGTCTGTGCAGATTAGAATCTGTAACAACCATAGTTCTGGCCATTAAAGAATTCTTTGAATATTCATAATCAGTGTCATCAAAAAGTTTATTCAGCTCTAGAAAACGTTAAAATTTCCCCAGCCAAACGTTTCAACTTAGAACTGCCAGATCCCAAAAAGTTATCATGCAGTTTTTATATTTTTCACTGCTACAGCTTGCTAGATATCCAATGCCAACTTGTATCTACCTCCCAAAAACCTATCATTTGAATGAGTGACAAGCATTACCACCTATTTAATATCTTAATGCATGCCAAGAATTTCACAGTATTTATGATAATATGCTGGTTACCAAAAACATGAATGAATTAAACTGTCTGTCATCCATATGGTCTAAATTTTATGGCCATTATCCATTAACATGCTGTATCTAGTATTAAAAAAATATACATTCTGTTATACATGTACCAAATGAAGAATCCAATAGTCATGGTGATACAGGGTACATCTAGATAAACAAGATGAACTAAAAATTTACATCATTGTATAATTATGATACAGGGAAATTGATAGTTTATACGTTCTGAATATTAAGGAGTTTGATTTATGTAAAAAAAAAAGAGGAAAATAACACAGCATGAAAAATCTAATATAAATAAAACAATTTGTAGTTTTTCTGGTATTTCTTTGACAGCAAAACTCGCTACAACTGGAATGATAAATTTACCTTCAATAGTTCATAAACGTAGTATCGGATATCATGATCTGTTAGAGTTGGATAGAGCACTTTGAAGTCTGTATTGTTGACATATTCAAAGATTAGACTGGGTGTCTTTGATTGCTGATCTCTGACAATATCAAGTAATTTTACAATGTTTGGCCCGCCACATAGGTTCTGCAATATCTTTATTTCCCTCTTAATCTGCATGGTCATCACAAGTGAAAAGACAAGCAAGCAATTAAGCAAATCATGATACAATAACAGCCACCATTCTTACATTGAACCTACAAGAGAACCTAGAACAAATGCCTCATTTTATGCCTAGGAAATAGATTCCTGGATAGTGAATTCTTAGAAAAATGGTTTTAATATATTTGGTTGGACATGGAAAAGGGGCAGGAAACACAATTTCCTAAGTGTTCATGTCTGATTGGCCACTTACTTTCCTAAGGAGTAGAGAACGCCATGTATGCCCTTAAGCATAAGATGCAAAGTTTGGTTGGCTCTAACCAACCATATTCAATTATTAGGCACAAAAAGTGTCCCAATATTACTCTGACATTAATATAATATTTTAATATCATAAAATCATATGATAATATAATGTAGTATTAACATATTATGATCTTATAACTACAATAGTATAATTATTATAATATAATATAATTATGATATTTTAATAATATTATTAGAATAAAATATAATATAATGTAATACTATTGCAATACTATCATAATTTAATTATAATATAATATAAGGTAATCCTTGAATAAAAAATTTTATTTTGCTTTGTTTATGGCCTCAAGGACATTTTGGAAAAAAAAATCAACTTCCCGCTCAAGGAAAAGTGGCTTTCCAATGTCTCCCATAGGTATCCACTTCCCAATGAAAAATAGCTTCTCATGAAAAATCCTCTTTTCCATTCTGTTCAAACTTCCAACCAAACAATAGGCATTTTTCTAGTATTCCAGAAATCTCTATTTTACGTGACCATTTTCCTCCGACCAAATGAAGCCAAAAGTTATGAACATTTATAGAACAAAGAAAGCACCTGTTAAACGCAAAAACATAAAAGATGGCAAGTCATCGAGAAAATAAAAACCACACAAAATATATGCATTTGGGAAGTTCAATACTGATTTTAAGAATTTCATGCAGCCCAACCTACTAGGATTCACCATTTAAGTGGATGATAGATGATCTTGAAATCCACAAATTAAAATCCACTTTAACAAGAAACTGATCAAATTAACTAAATTGAAACAAATCAATCCTCAACTCAATAATACTCGGGAAAAAAAATAGAATTGAAGCATGAGGTGATATTCTGTTCTTCTGATACATATGCATATTGATCAATTTTTTTTGTTTAAGTTCATTGAAAGTTCAAGGCTGAGTAAAATCAAGTTAAAATAAGTATCTTTTTAATAAATTCTTTCAAAAACTTAAAATGTAAAAGATAAGCTGATTTAAGCACATCCGAACTAAGTTTCCATAGCCACTGAATCATAAATGAAATACCGAAGCTGATCTTTCATTCAATATATTTAATAATGTGTGAGAGAAAAAAAGAAATTCCTTCGTTGAATTTGGCCATCAAACATTGGTTTTAAAGGGAACAAGCTTTAATGTAAATGCGTACGCACAATGTATAAAGTGAAACCTTTTGACTGAATATTTTATACAAAAGGCATAAATATTGATTTTCTCTAACAGACCATCCTGATAATAAAATTAATACATGAACATAATTTGGTATCATGAAAATCAATATTACATGCTCAAGCCCTTTTTACATCACCATTTAGGTAGTGATATATGGTTTAACTTGCAGGCAATCTTTATGGGGGATACCAACATGGAAAATAGGCAATGCACCACCTTATTGGAATGGGTGAATCATGCTAGAGGAGAGTCGCATTGGGGTTAATATAAAGAATTATGTGGTAGCACTTGGAAGTGTATATCAAGCCAAAGGTCAACAAAAGATATTTGGGCTAATAAAGGGAGAGAGCTTGAACTGGTGAAGTACATCAACTCATCGTTTGGCCATCCCAATATGAATTGCACCAACAAACAAGAACTCAAGTCCTTCACACATCATGGGGATTTACAAGAAAAATGTGGTAGAGGAGAGTCGCATGGAAAATAGGCAATGCACCACCTTATTGGAATGGGTGAATCATGCTAGAGGAGAGTCGCATTGGGGTTAATATAAAGAATTATGTGGTAAAACTTGGAAGTGTATATCAAGCCGAAGGTCAACAAAAGATATTTGGGCTAATAAAGGGAGAGAGCTTGAACTGGTGAAGTACATCAACTCATCGTTTGGCCATCCCAATATGAATTGCACCAACAAACAAGAACTCAAGTCCTTCACACGTCATGGGGATTTACAAGAAAAATGGTTCATGTGTGGATTAGATATGAATATTCAAAGACATCACATTGGATGGATTTTTTCTCCTTGTGGACCACAGAGCCGTTCAAGTGACAATAAAATATAACCAAAATGGTTCTTAGATCCAATAACCAAACATTTGATTTAATAGCTTTCACAGATGTCCGAAGCTACTCTTGCCCCCCAGCATCTGCAATATCTGTCAACTGGAGCGGAGGTTTTTTTTATGAGTTCTCTGTTTATGTATTTTGAATATAACTTTTAATCCCTAAGATAGAACAACCAACTCAAAATTACTGATGTTAGTTTTAGAACTAAATTTGTTTGTTCATAATACAGACTGTTAAATGTGCTCAACATATTTCCATCAATAAGAAATGCTTGCCCAAATTTCTTAAACAATAGTATCATTCGCATAAATAGGTGATTCAGTTTGAACATTCAAATGATATATTTGCCAGTTTAAAGCAATGAAACATATTTTTATAGAAAAATAGTACTCCTCAAATATCTTCTCTCACATACATGCACTTGCATAAAGAACTGGTGGATATATTTATGTCCACGTATACCATTAGCACAATACAGTAAGTCACATGATGTCATGGTATGATTGATATTGGCAAGCTGAATTTCATTGAAACCTGGTGCATGGATTTGGGTTGAGGCTTTTGGACAAACAACAGAGTATGGGGTGAAAAAAATTGGGGTTCTGAGGAAATCTATTTCAGTTTTGAGCTTAAATAGTAAGTTAAGTTTTTCAATATCAGCAAAAATACAAAGTTGAAAGGAAGAAGCTTATGCATTGATTGTGGGAAAATATTGTTGTTAACTAGGTATTAATGGAGGCACAGGTTATATTTTTGAAAAGGGTACAAGATGGCATGAACATTTTTTAGTTTGAGAATAAGGATGGTATCTTAAATCAATAACAGAAGTCATTGATGAGCGTGTCATAGGTTGATTAGCAGTAAGATAATTTAACATATTTCACTAACTATGACCAAAGTTCACAAAGTTGGTGCGAGATTTTCTTAAAACAGGAGGATCACGTCCAATTCAGGAATTTTAAAGGGACAACCATCAGCGAGTGATTAAAGGTCTACTTCATTGTTACAACACATATTAGTCATTTTTGTAATAATCTTCTTTAATTCTACATATGCTGATAATAGCGTCATTGCATCAGTTTTAGAACAATGAAACATATTTTTTATAGAAAAATAGTGCTCCTCAAATATCTTCATTCAGTAGCTTTATGCTTTTATGGAGCTCTAACAAGCTTATCTAAGACATTTAGATTTAAAGTTTTACTTAGCTTGCTCATATCATGACAGGAAATAAATATTTAAAGTGGATCTCAGCAAACTACCTAGAGACCTAAAGAATTTTGAACAAGGAGGTCCAAGGTAATAGCAGGATCAGATGCATGGCACTTCAACGTATAATGCATAACTATCATATGACATGAAATAAGGATGGTGATGTTACGTTATCATGTGTGGATATAGCAATTCAGTGTAGAAACAACTAGATGAATTTGCCTTGAAGTCATATTCACTTGATCAGTGAACTAATGAATTTTATTTCTTCTGTTTAAGTGCATATACATTTACTTCTCTTTATAATCAATGGTCAGTAGTTCTCAGATAATCAATGTTCAGTAATGTGTCACAAAGCTCCATCCAATCAACATTGTCTTGTTATTTGAATCTTCTGAATGAAGTCTCCAATTTATTGAGAACCATTTCATCTGAAAGTGGTCATTTGATGGTAACGTAAAAGATGATGTTCCAAAGTGATTGAGCTCTCTTGATCATATAAGTTGGATAATTAGGAGCCCAAGAAATCAAAACTTCTCAAGGAAAACCATAATCATGGATCATATAATTGAAATGTAAACATTTCCAAGTATGTTGTTCCAATAGACCAAAAAGCCATTCTCAAGTACACGTAGACATGTGAGTTTTGCTAGTGCCAAAAAAATGTTGAAATACAACTTGAAACATCAAGCATGTAATGATCATATGATACATATTGATTAAAAATTTACAGATTCACCTCCTTGATAATCAACTCCATCCAGCTCACCAAGTCCATTCTACAGGTAGAATAAATGCCACCATAAAATTTAACATTGGACTAAGGCCCTATTTGGCTGAGCTTCTAGAGAACCCAAAAGCACTTTTGAATAATTTTGTGGTATTTGGTAAAATTTTCAAAAGTGCTTTCTGGTTTTCCAAAAGTTGTTAAAAGCTCTACTTAGAGAAGCTCCAAATTTGGAGCTTTTTCCAAAAGCTCTACTTGCCAAATGTTGAAAAGTTCTTTTCACTCAACTTGAAAGCCACAAATTCAAACTAGAAGAACAACATTTAATATTATATAGTAATAATATAATAACTCCATTTATGAATGAATTTTTTATATATAGCCGGTTTCAAGCCTGGATAAAAAATGAGACCTAGATAAAGGAGGAGATTGTAGTAGATTGACAACCAGTATATAACAATAGCTACACCCCTATGAACATGAATAATAATGTAACAAAATATACTTAAATATTATAATATTTTATAAATAAAAATAATTATTATAATTATATGAAAAATATTATTATAATTTTAATATATTATATAGTGTAAATAAGATAATATCATAATATTGTAAAATACTATAATAGAATATACAAATATAATATTTATACTATATAACGCTATAATTTTATAATATTACCATAATATTATATCATATTGTGATAGATATATTATATATAATGAATATAATTTTGATATATATAATATAATTGATATGGCTGATCCTACGCCGTTAGAGTGAACGGCAAAGATAGCGGCAGCTGACGGGAGCTACATCAACCCCCGAGACCTACCTCTCGGTCCCGGGGCGCATGAACAATATCTCAACCCCCGAGACCTACCTCTCGGTCCCGAGGCGCATGAACAGTATCTCAACCCCCGAGACCTACCTCTCGGTCTCGGGACACATGAACAGTATCTCAACCCCCGAGACCTACCTCTCGGTCTCGGGGCACATGGACAGTACATTAACCCCCGGGACCTCCTACTCAGTCTCAAGGCACACGAATGGCATCTCAATCCCCGACGCATGGTCAGGTTATTCTGGGCCACCTGGCGTGCTCACATAATCCACCGCACATCCGTGGCAGAGGGTGGCCATGCCTCATAACAGCGTATGATCCGTTGTATCTTAGTCACTGTGCATGACCATACCCCGTTACGGTATGCGGATCGCCACCTGCCCGTTGCAGCGGTGACGCGCACCAGACGCTACCTCAGACGCGAGACATCTGTAAGGTCATACTGATAGGTAACTCATGATGCATCCGGTGTGTATGATAACAGTACAACTTGTCATCGTCGGCCCCGTATTTTGTCCGTTATTGAACTGGGCTCCTAAGAATCAGTGATGATGGGAATAGAAAGGGGACATCCGAACAGGTATAAAAGCACGCGCCCGCTGTAAGGATCCTGAAACTCTGGTTTTCTAGCTTTCTCCCCACTAGCAAAAACCCTAACTATCTCAACTCCCGAGACCTACCTCTCGGTCTCAGGGCACATGAACAGTATCTCAACCCCCGAGACCTACCTCTCGGTCTCGGGGCACATGACTACCGCCGCCAGAGATTGGACCTGCGTGGCTAGGGCGGTGAATCGATCTTCTTGTAACTGCTGCGAGGGGCGCAGGGACATCGACCGAAGGAGGGGAAGGTCCAGTCTCCTGGGGATGCAGCACCAACAGGCGGCCGCGCAGCAGCCGGAGCCAAATCCATCAGTCCCAGGGGTGGTGCAACCCAGCCAGCATTCCTCCCGAAGGAGGTCACCGGTACCGGAGGATCGCCACCATTAAGCTCCGCCCAAGCCTCATCACCGGAAAGCCTCTAAGAGACACCAGTCGCCTTCCCACCACGCTAGTGTCTTTCCTAAGCGGCGGCATGGGAAGGAGGCGGAGCGCCCCCGCCGACATCGTAGTCCCCGTTCTCCGTCCTCTGAATCTTCTGGAGAGGGGTCTTTTGATGGTCGGATGGCCCGTCGAGCCGAGCGTCGACTCGACGAGTATAACCAGAGGTTGGAAGAACTTAGCCGTCGGATCACCCACCTACCGGAGGCGGACTACGACAGCCAGCCTCCATTATCTCGCCGCATCATGGAAGAGCCCATCTCCACCCGGTTCCGCCTTTCCCAGCTAGATCCTTATGACGGGACCATAGACCCCTTGGACCATCTGGAAAGTTATAAAGTTCTCATGCAAGTCCAGGGGGCCACCGACTCACTCATGTGCATCGCCTCCCCTGCCACCCTAGAGAAGGCCGCCCGAGCTTGGTACTCCCGTCTGCCACCACGGAGCATTGATTCCTTCCGCCAGTTGGAGAGGGCTTTCTTGGCCCATTTTGATGCCTGCCGAAAGATTCCAAGGGTGGCATATAGCCTCTTCGCCGTCCAGCAGAAGAGCGGTGAGTCCCTACGGGATTATGTCGCTCGGTTCAAGGAGGTGACCCTGGAGGTCTACAACCTTGAAGACTCGGTGGCCACTTTGGCCTTGAAGCGAGGGCTTCGCCCGTCTCGCTTCGCATACTCCCTCGACAAGAAGCCACCCGGCTCCTACGCCGACCTCTTGACCCGGGCCCAGAAGTACATTCGAGCTGACGAGGCCGACTTCTCCCGGCGCGAAGCTGGCGGGAACGTCCCCAAAAAACCGGCCCGATCGGAACCTGCCGAAGCTCGCCCCAGAAGACCTGAGCCTCCTCGCCGGCCAGACAACCATTCCCGAGCCCCTGCGCCAAGAGATGGACCCTACACCCCACTGCTCGCCCCGATATCTCAAATCTTGCTCGAGATTGAAGGGGAGTCTTATCTTCAGCGCCCTCCTCCGTTGAACCCGAAGATCCCTCGCAACAAGAACCTCTATTGTCGCTATCACCGGGATCACGGTCATGATACTGACGAGTGTTGCCAGCTGAAAAAGGCTATCGAAGACCTTATCCAGCGGGGCCACCTGGGAAAGTTCGTCCAGAGGAACAACCCAAGAGCTCCTGGCCCGTCAGCGCCCCCACCGCCGATGATCGACAATGCCCCAACGGAGAAGATGGTGGCAATGATTTCCTGGGGGGCAGGAGGCCCGTTAAAGAGGCCGAGAGGGGAAGGGGAGTCAGATTCTGTAATCCCTTTCTTTAAAAAGGACTTAGAGGAGGTAGTAAACAAAAATGATGACAGCGTCGTTGTATCCATGACGATTGCTAAACATTATGTAAAGGGAATTCTAGTTGATAGTGGGAGCTCTGTGGATGTTTTCAACTATAACGCTTTTGTTCGTATGAACCTGTCGCCTGATCTACTCCGGCCCGTCGCCACGCCCCTGATGGGGTTTACTAGAGATTCTATGAAAGTCGAGGGTGAGGTCACTCTCCCTGTGACGGCTGGCACAGCCCCGTGTCAAAGTACGGTTTTCATGAAGTTTTTGGTGGTTCGTGCTCCTTGCTTACAATGCGATCCTCGGAAAGTCCGGGCTCAATCTTTTGGATGCTGTCATATCCACCAAGAGGCTCCTCGTAAGGTTTCCTACCAGCGAAAGAGTCGAAGAGATGCGGGAGGAGCAGAATCCACCTTCACTTTGCTACCACATGGCCCCTAGCCCGCAAGGGGCGGCACCCGCGCCGGTACCTGAGACGCTGGATCCTCGAGACCTGGAGAGAAGAGGAGAGCCGGCCGAGCACCTGCTTACTTTCCCCCTTGGGGAGGACCCAACGAGAACAGTCCGGATTGGAGCTCTACTCCCAGAGGAGACTCGTGACCGACTCCTCACCTTTCTGCGAGCTAATGCGGATGTCTTCGCCTGGTCGGCGTCCGATATGCCAGGAATTCCAGAAGAGGTGATTACCCACCAACTTAACATTCGGACGGAGTACCGACCTATCCAGCAGAAGAAAGGAGTTTCACCCTCGATCGGCAAAAAGCCATGGATGAGGAGGTACGAAAGCTACTGGCAGCCAGTCACACCCGCGAGGTACAGTACCCGGACTGGCTGACGAATGTCGTGATGGTTCGCAAGGCCAGTGGGAGCTGGAGGATGTGCGTGGACTTCACCGACCTCAACAAGGCGTGCCCCAAAGACAGCTTCTCGTTACCTCGGATCGACCAGCTGGTGGACGCCACGTCCGGGCATGAAACTCTTAGTTTCATGGATGCATTCTCAGGGTACAATCAGATCAGGATGAACCCGGCAGATGAAGCCACCTCTTTCATTACAGAGAAGGGGATTTACTGCTACAAGGTGATGCCGTTTGGGCTAAAGAATGCCGGCGCCACCTATCAAAGGTTGATGAATAAGGTCTTTGAGGACCAGATAGGGTGTAACATGGAGGTGTACGTGGATGATATGCTGACCAAGAGCACCAGTGCCGCTGACCATGTCGCCGACCTCGAGGAGACCTTCAACAACCTGCGCCAATATCGGATGAGGCTTAACCCCCGCAAGTGTGCCTTTGGAGTGACGGCAGGCAAGTTTCTGGGCTTCTTGGTAACCCAGCGGGGATTGAAGCCAACCCTGACAAGATCAGGGCTATCTTGGATATGAGGCCCCCGGCTAACAAGAAGGAGGTGCAACGCCTAACCGAGAGAGTGGCGGCTTTGAGTCGCTTCATGTCAAGGTCGGCATAAATGTGCCTGCCCTTCTTTAAGACGCTGCGCAACGTCAACGGCTTCGAGTGGACAAAGGAGTGTCAGGATGCTTTCGAGGAGTTCAAACAATTTCTATCCACTCCCCCGCTGTTGTCCAAGCCAAAGAGTGGAGAAGAGCTCTTCCTATATCTCGCAGCCTCCCCAGAAGCTGTCAGCTCTATGCTCATATGCATGGATGTTGATGGGGTCCAGAGGCCGGTCTACTACACCAGCAAGGTACTTCATGATGCCGAGACCAAATACTCTAGAACTGAGAAGATTATTTTTGCCCTGATGGTCTCTGCCCAACGCTTCCGACCCTACTTTCAAGCTCATCCCATTGTGGTGCTCACGGACCAACCTCACCAGACCATCTTGTCTCGCCCTGACACCCCGGTCGGCTAGCCAAATGGGCCATTAAACTAAGTGAATTTGACCTATCCATCCGACCAAGGTCGGCCATGAAGTCTCAGGTGATAGCTGATTTCCTGGTTGAGTGTTCCTGGACCGAGAAGGGTGTGGAGGAGATATGCCCAGAGGAGTGTGTGGACCCTCCCTCAACCAAGGAGGCAGAAAAAGATGACTGGATTTTGCATGTGGATGGGGCACCAAATTCTCAAGGAAGCGGAGCCGGGCTCATTCTTGCGAGCCCTGAAGGGGAGGTGGTGGAGTATGCTCTTAGATTCCAGTTCCCGACAACTAACAACCAAGCGGAGTATGAAGCTTTGTTAGCGGGAATGAGGTTGGCTGAGGAGTTAGGCGCGGGGCGTTTGAGGGCCTTCACGGACTCTCAGCTTGTTTCTGGGCAGATCACTGGGGAGTACGAGGCTAGGGACCCAACCATGTCCCGTTATCTGAGCAAGGTGCAATCCCAAGCCTCTCGGTTCTCTTACTTCCATGTCAGCTACATTCCCTAAGCAGAGAATGCCAAAGCCGACGCATTATCCTGTTTAGCCACTTCGGCCGACGGGACGCTGGGAAGAACATATGTGGAGCACCTCCAGGCCCCAAGCATTGAAGTTGCGGATGAAGCGTTACCGGTGAAGCAAGAGCCCTCCTGGATGGACGCCTACGTCCGATATCTGACCGACGGTACTCTCCGAGAAAACCCCGCTGAGGCCAAGCTACTCAGGCGGAGGGCCCCGAGGTTCTTGATAATGGATGGAAAGCTTTATCGAAGATCATTCTCATACCCGGTCCTCAGGTGCATGGGATCGGCAGAATCAGACTACATCCTGCGAAAGATTTATGAAGGCATCTGTGGAAGTCATCTGGGGGGCAGAGCCCTAGCTTACAAGGCCCTACGACAGGGATACTTTTGGCTGACCATGAAAGAGGACGCAGCCGAGCTCGTTAAGGGATATGATAGCTGTCAGCGCCATGCTAATATCCAGCAACAGCCGACATCTCAGTTAACCCCCTTGGTGGCACCCTGGCCCTTCGTCCAGTGGGGTATGGATATCCTGGGACCATTCCCCCCGGCCTCCGGACAGCGAAAGTTCCTCCTGGTGGCCGTTGATCACTTCACCAAGTGGGTTGAAGCCAAGGCCCTTGCTAAGATCACGGAAAGCAAAGTGAGATCCTTCTTTTGGAAGTCCATTATATGTCGGTTCGAACTGCCGCACACCCTGGTCACCGACAATGGCCGGCAGTTTGACAATGCGCCCTTCCGGGAATTCTACTCCGAACTGGTCATTCGTCAGAAATTCACTTCCGTCGGACACCCTCAGACCAATGGGGCGGCCGAGGTAACTAATCGAATCATTCTCCAAGGGCTGAGAACTCGACTGGATGACTGTAAGGGACGATGGGTGGAGGAGCTCCCCAACGTATTGTGGGCCTACCACACAACGCCACGAGCCCCCACTGGCGGACCCCATTCGGCCTAGTCTTTGGATCCGAAGCCGTCATCCTGGTAAAGGTTGGCTCACCGAGCCCTCGGGTAGAGCCGTACAACGAGGAAGGCAAGCCAGACCAGCTGCGAGCCAACCTCGACCTGTGGAGGAAATGCGAGACCAAGCGCGACTTCGGATGGCGGTCTACCGGCAGCGGACCGCCAAATATTACAACGCCCGTGTGCGTCCCAGGACTTTCCTGCCGGGGGACCTGATCCTTCGACGGACTGAAGTCTCGAAGCCAGCGGAGGGAGGCAAGCTAGCCCCAAATTGGGAAGGACCCTATCGGATCGCCGAAACACTTCGCCACGGAGCTTACAAGATTGAAGAGCTTGATGGGAAGCCGCTTCCTAGGACATAGAATGCAGACAACCTTCGTCGGTATTATCAGTAACGCATTTCTCTCCTGTATTCTTTGGGCTTTTGCCCCTCATTCTATATTAACAAATTTCAATTTTAGCTCCTAAATTCTTTTTGCCTAAAGCCCTGGGCCAGCCAGGCATAAAGCCCGACACCCGTCAGCACCCAAAGCCCTGGGCCAGCCAGGCATAAAGCCCAACACCCGTCGGCACCGAAAGCCCTAGGCCAGCCAGGCATAAAGCCCGACACCCGTCGGCACCTAAAGCCCTGGGCCAGCCAGGCATGAAGCCCGACACCCCTAAAGCCCTGGGCCATCCAGGCATAAAGCCCGACACCCGTCGGCACCCAAAGCCCTGGGCCAGCCAGGCATAAAGCCCGACACCCGTCGGCACCTAAAGCCCTGGGCCAGCCAGGCATAAAGCCCGACACCCGTCGGCACCCAAAGCCCTGAGCTAGCCAAGCATAAAGCCCGACACCCGTCGGCACCTAAAGCCCGACACCCGTCGGCACCCAAAGCCCTGGGCCAGCCAGGCATAAAGCTCGACACCCGTCGGCACCTAAAGCCCTAGGCCAGCCAGGCATAAAGCCTGACACCCGTCGGCACCCAAAGCCCTAGGCCAGCCAGGCATAAAGCCCGACACCCGTTGGCACCTAAAGCCCAACACCCAAAGCCCTGGGCCAGCCAGGCATAAAGCCTGACACCTGTCGGCACCTAAAGCCCGACACCCGACGGCACCTAAAGCCCGACACCCGACGGCATCCAAAGCCCGACACCCGTCGGCACCCAAAGCCCTAGGCCAGCCAGGCATAAAACCCGACACCCGTCGGCACCTAAAGCCCTGGGCCAGCCAGGCATAAAGCCCATACCCGTCAGCACCCAAAGCCCTGGGCCAACCAGGCACAAAGCCCAGTGTACCACTGGCAGAACGGTTTGCTGCTGGCTCTCAGCAACTTAAGCCCGACCCCGGTCGGCACAAAAGCCCTGGGCTAGCCAGGCACAAAAAGATGTGCACGGTTAGCAAAAGCAATGTGCAGGCGGCTCGAAAGGCTCGATTTTATTTGACCTTCGAGTCCTACGCTCTATTGGGAACACGGGGTTCGTACCTTCTGACCCCAAGATCCGGTCCTACGAAGCTAAGTCGAATTATCTAAGGGCAAGTTACGGATTGCTCGGCACCGACGAAGCCCCTGAGGGTCCCATGTCGGCTGCCAAAGAGTTTGAAGTGACAATGGTAATCAAGCGGAGACAAATTTCATTGAAAAGAGTGTATTTCATTAATTTGAAAGTGTTCACAAAACGCCGACCACGTCGGGTTCACAAAAATAAAATACAGTATGGGGCTCATGAGTCGGCAGGTGCGTCTTCATCATCAGACGAGCCCATCTCAGAGAGGCGGTCCAGCTCCACTTCAAGGGCCTGGGGAAAGTTTAAGTCTCTGGCCACCTTCTCCTTCCCACGCTGGAACCCTTGAAGATATGCCCCCGTCGAAGCTTCGGTCAGCTCCTCCATGAAATGCTCGGACGCCCGAAATTCTTCAATAACTCTGGCGGTCCTGATTTCAACAGCTGCCTCCACCTCAGTCGCCAGAGCCCCCCTCTCAGCAGCCAGGGCTGCCACTGCTATCCTCTCGGCCTCCAGGGCTAGATTCCTTTCCTCCTCTGGTCCTTTCGCCCTTTCTTCGGCCTCCATCTTTTTCTCCTCCGTCGTCCTTGCCAATTCTCTGGCCTCACTCACCTGACTATCGGCATCTTGGATGGTTGCGACCAGCTCGGAGATGTGCAGGTCCCTAGCTGCGATGGCATTATCAGCCTCCATGAGCTGGTTGAGGGCCGCCCGCAGGCGGTTGGACTCTATCTCTGCCTGGCTCTCGACCGCTTTTATTTCATCAGCCCGGGCAGTCTTGGCTGATTCTAAGGCCTTCTCTGCAGTTTCTGCTCGAACGCGAGCATCCTCCGCCTCTTTTTGGGCCTCCCGCACAATGGTTTTCGCACCATGGATAATTTCCCTGGTGATGGCCAAGGAGTTGGCAACCTGCGTAAGAACCCCATGTCAAAAGAAAAGGAAGAGCAGAAAGAAATTCGAGAGCAGAAAGCGAATAGTCTGACTACCTTGACTAGGGCTGCATATGATTCACGGAAGAAGGTAGCCGCCTTCAGATGGCTGAGCTCCTCCTGAACCTCCGATACGAGTATCGACGAGATGAGCCGCTCCACCCGGCGCCCATCGTCTAGGACAGAGTCCCGAGACAGTCCACGTCTAGCCCCACTCCTTCCGGCAGCTCCGGCGGTCTCGGATCCGGCGCATGGAGAGCTGCTCATTGGCGTCCTCTCCGGGGGTGGGCCTGCCATCTGTGATGGTCCCTCGCCCCAATCCCTTGCAGCCTCGGTGGGGGCTGGTTCGCCGGGGGAAGGAGCCCCCCCCGCTGTCATCGACTCCTCTGCGGCCGGCTCCGCCTCCATGGTCGGCCCCCCCGCGGCCGGTGCCTCAGGGGCCGCTCCACCGCTCACGGTCCTTTCGGGTGGGGTGTCGGCCGTCAAGTCTATCTCTGGAGCGACCGGAGGCTCCTGCGGTGCGGATGGCTCGAGTGCCCGAACTGTCGGGCATTTCGAATCTGGTGCTCGCCACCCTCGCTCGGTTCCTCTCGGGCCTTCCTTTTGGCGACGGCCTTCATGAGTCGGCGCGCTGGGATTTTCATAGCTACGCAGTATCGATCAGGGTCAGCAAAAAAAAAAGAAAGAAAGAAAGAAAAACGATGTGCGAGAGCAAGGGCAAGACTTTGGTTAAGTACAGGGAGACTTACCAAACTGGGAGATAAGTCCCACCGACCGAAGGTTTTCCTCCGTCAGGAGCAGGCTATACCGAGGAATTTCGGTGGACAACAGCTGCCCTAGCGCCTCTCTATCTCTAGGGTGGACAGTGGAGTTTGCATTACCTCGGGGGTCAGGTCTCCCCACCGGGACTTCACTTGGCCAATGTTGGCGAAGAAAACCGGGATTTCCAGCCTTTAACGAAAGAAGGGAGGAGTTTAAGGACGCGGTGGGCCTGGGCTGGAACAGCCACCAGCCTTTCTGAGATCGGAGAATATAAAAGGAACGGAAGAGAGAGACTCGCGGGGTGATGTGGAGATGATGGCAAAGGATAACGAAAGCACAAATGACGCGCAGGAATTTGGGACCAACTGGGAAGGAGTTAAGGAATAATAGTCAAGGAGGTTAACGAAGAAATGATGGAAAGGCAAGCGGAGGCCCACTCTCAGAGAAATATCATAGATGGCCACCCGGCCCAGTCGGGATGAAATCACCCTGTCGTCAGGGGTCGGGAGATAGAGCTCATATCTCGAGGAATTTGGTAACGGGCCCGGATGTTCGCCAAATCGTTGCCCGTTACGTGGAAGCAGCCCCTTCCGGGGATTTCGCCCCCGCACTCCATGAGGTGCCGACCCTCGCCTGGCGACCGGCGGAGTCCAGCCAGCCGCCGCCGGGCGCCGCCCTGCGGGAGCCTCCCCGGCGACCCGCCGCTGGGCTAGAGGGACGTGATCCCCCGAATCGGAGGACCACTCAAGGGGAGAAGAAGGGGGAGAGGGAGAGGCTTAAGACCTCTCGGGCGAAGAACGATTCTCCGAATCGTCCTCCGCAGACCAGGACTGGGAACTCATTGCAAGGCGAAAGATTGAAGAACCAGGAGGAATGAAGAGCTAACCTGGGAAGGAAGGTGACGAACGCGAGCTCTCGAGTTGCAGGGGGGACCAGGAAGCGGAAAATCAGAAAGCAGGGGAAGGAGACGACGATCCCAGGAGTAGAATGACCGCTTTCGACCCTCTATGCAGATTTTATTCAGTTTCAAATT